>PVHX01001580.1:138551-200971 GCA_004024805.1 Geosciurus inauris
CCCCTGGCGCATGCCCATGGTGTCCAAGAGCAGGGATTGCTATTCTGAGGATAGACCAGGAGGGACAGCGGTCCCGGACCCCCATGGTCTCGTCCTCCAGGAATGCTCACCCTGAAGTCCCTCTGAGCCACAGTGGGCTGTGCCGGGCAACATATGGCAGAAGGGCCGCTGTCGGGGGAGGGGGAGGGCGGGGGGGGGGCGGGGGCGGGAGGAGGAGGAGGAAGGGTGTATTTAAGAAAAAAGAAAAACCCACACAAAACCAACAGAATTCCAGCCGATTATTCCTGCGGCTGCAGATGTACATTAATGCAGGAGGAGAGGGTCGGAGCTCCCGCTGCAGAAAGAGAAGCCGCTGCAGCTCCTTTTAACAAGCCGTTGTCTGGCTTGATCTTGTCACTCTGAAGAGGGCCATTGAGAGGTATTCATGCGTCGGCCCTGGGGGGACAAAAGGGCCCAGTATATATACTGACTGCTCAGTTGCCTGCGGGCCTTGGGCCCTTTGTCTGACCTCCCCTTAATAAACTTTTGGGGAGAGTCCATCAGTCCACTTCAATAGCTGATGTTCTCATTTTCAGAGAGAGGAGAGAAAGAAGGCGGGCGTCTTTTTTTTTTTTTTTAAGGGGGCATTCTCAATAAGAGGGGGAAGGGGAGAGGGAGAGAAAGAGCTAGAGGCTGTAGACACCCCACTTTAAAGGGAAAAGAACGCACCACAAATCCTAAAAGGGAACCCAGACAAAACCGCTATTCATCAGGTCTCTGAATTCAGCCTCCGGGCCTGCTGCAGCGGGTGCCTTGGTGCGGCCTTCGGGAGGCAGGGAGTCTGCTGGAGACACTGGCCAGGAGGAGATTCTGAGGAGGAAAGCCAGGCTCCGTGCACCCCGGCAGCAGGCCCTTTCTTCCACCTTCTCTTTTTATATCTGGGACCCATGATTTCCTCCACATCAGACTCTTCTTTAAAACAGGAGGTGTCTTTTTATGTGGCGGGGGGGAGGGGAGCAATTTGTTCTCCAAACAGTTTTACCCTGTGTATTTTTGGTTTTCCAGGTGCAGGGAATCAAACCCAGGCCTTGTGCATGCTAGGCAAGTGCTCTACCACTGAGCCACATCCCCAGTCCAGTTCCAGTTTCCCTGTTGTTGTTTTTAATTCATTACCGGGGATTGCACCCAAAGTTGCTCCACCATTGAGCTACACCCTTGGTTCTTCGTAGTTTTTTATTTTGAGACAGGATCTCTCTAAACTGCTGAGGCTGGCTTCCAAATTGCAATCCTCCTGCCTCAGCCTCCCAAGGAGCTGGGATTACAGGTGTGCACGACTGCACCCAGCCCCCAGTTTTCCCTTTATAAAATGAGACTTCTTCTAAGACTCTCCCAGAGCCTTCCACCTTGGGCTGTATGGGACTTCCATGCCCATCCCCCTCCCTCCTCACCCCCCTCAACTTTGCTTGGGGCTGTAAGGAGGCTTCCTCTCCAACCACCCCCATGCTTCTCGCCAAAGGAATGGAATCTGAACAATATGCCCCAGATCCCACACTGCATGGCAAGGTGGTCTGGTAGGGGAGTGGGTCACACGGCAGGGACCATAAAGAAAAGCTATTCCTACTACTGCTGTAGGTCGGAGGACGCTTGTTTTGACCCTCTGGTAATCTGCTTCTCACCACAAACCTATTTTTTTTTTTAACTTAATGTTTTATTGTACTTGGGGAAACTGAGACTCAGAGAAATGAGCTCCAATCTAAAGCAGCAGAATGCTGAACTTCAAATTCCTGTCTTACCAAATCCAAATTTCAAAGATCTAAACTAAGCTGGCTCTTGGATTTTAAACAATAGGTACCAGAAGGTGCACTCAGAACACACCAGGTATGGTCATTAAGAGCTTTCAACGCGCTATAAATATGCACGGGTTCCAATAGCCCAAGGGATGGGTCCTCCTAGTAAAATAAAATACCCAAACTGAGCCACAGAAGAAGATGAGAGATGAGTGGCCTCAGCCAGCCAGGCAGACAAAGCCAAATTCACCCTTAAGTCAGCCTCCAGGGCTAGTGCCTCGAACCCCACACTGTTCTGCCCTGGATAAAAGGCAGGAAGGAAGGAAGCCGGAGAAGGATCCAACACGCCCCTGCCCTGCCAAGCCTCAGAGACGGGTCTCCCAGGGCCCGGTTCAGCGCACGCCTGGACACACACGCACGCGCGTACACACCCTCTCCAAGTCTCCCCAGTGGCCCGAGTTCAATGTTTTACAGGCCTAATGAGTGTTGACAAGTTTAATGAGTTTGTTTTAAAGAGGGGAGGGGGAACCTGGTCAAGTTGAGATTTCCGAGTCAAATGAATTAGTGGAGGCCGCCAGACTTCACTGACAAGCTTGGAAACCCTTCCCGAGGACAGCAGCCTGGAGCCACCGACCCCGGCTCCCCTCCATGAGAGCCGGGCCCCACGCCAGACACTGGGGACTCTAGGGGCCTCCAAGCATCCCTCCGCTGCCTGGTTCCCCACCGGAGCCCCTCTTTTGGTCCTGCAGCCAGCTCCCTGCCAGCCCTCCCCTGGTGGGCCCCCCTTCTGCTGGACTCTCCTCCCCCACTGAGTCCCCAATGAGAAATTTGATTCAAACCCAGTTTGGCACTTGTTTGCATATTGATTGCGTGGTAATTAAGTGGCTTCATCTGTGGAGGGGACGCGCCACCTGCATTTCTAAGCTCTGCAGTCACGGGCTGGGACCGGCCACAGCCCTTGTTACTGACCGTGGAAACTGGAATCCAGGGAGACCGGCTTCTGGCTGCTAGAAGCCCGTTCCATAGGCTTCCACGAAAATAACACTATTTTCTTGCAGGGAATGATGAGAAGAATTGAGAAGGAGTTTGCAGAAACCCCGACCAGCTCCAGACGAAAGCAGAGTTAAAATAAAGAACCATTATCCAGATTAAAGGGGGACATGAGGCTATGGCTAGGAGCTCAGGTCACTGTGGCTTTACAGGCATGTGCCAAGCAAGTTGGTTCTCCCCTTGATCAGCCCCCCTCCCAAGCCACCTGGGATCGACATGTCCTGGACCCAAAGCCAGAGAGGTCCAGATTCCAACGCCTCTCCTGCGTCTTACTCCAGCCCTGTGATCCCGGGCAGGGGACTTCCCTTACCCAGCCTCAGTTTCCTTATCTGCCAAACAGGGTTACTAAGACCTGTGCCTTCACAGGGTTGCAGGGATCAAAGGACCTGTGCAGGCACATGGCGAATCCTCGGTAAGTGCAAATTTGCTGTCCAGAGTTGAGCTGCTTCCAGATGGAAGTACTCTTATTGTTTCTCTCTCCTTCCCACCCTCTCTCTCCCTCTCTCTCTCCCCTTGGTGTTGGACATAGAACCCAGGCGCTTGCTCCACCCCTGAGCTCCACCCCCAGTCCCATCTCTCCTTATCACAGTCTCCCAAGTGAGTACCCGTGACCTTCCAGCCCACCTCATGTTTTGGCTGCTTCTCCTCCACTAGCGCAGGTAGTGGGTGAATCTCATTGGTGACACCTGCCCCTCACAGGAGGAGGCTGAGAGTGGAGGTTTGGGAAGGAGGCCGGCTTTGCCTCCCGAGCTTGTTTTTGCTTCATCACATGGGGTTTTGAACAGAACAGAGCAGGAGCCCCACATCATGCGCAGGGTCAGAGCACCCAGCTGGGGTCTGGTGTCCTCGCTCCTGCCTCCACCCGTGATGATGGCTTGGCCACTTCCCCCTGGGAGGGGGCGCCGGGCCGGCTCTGCGATTGCAGGGTTCTCCTGCGGACTCTGTCCTCCGCGTGGGGGAGGGGCGGGTCCCTGGAGTCCCTCTGGCTGCTAGCGGTTCCTTCGCTTCCTAGGTCTCACCATTGTTGGGCTGCAGCCAGCTGCGGCGTTAATCTTTGGCGTATTTGCAACGCGGAGAAAGAAAGACCCTCGTGTGACAGGGCTGGGCCAGGGGCCGGGGGACTGGGCCGGGGCTGCCATGCCGGAATGAGGAGGGGGCGTGCATGTGACCGCGCACACGTCCGCCAGGCCCCGTGACGACAGCGGTGGCACCACACGCTGACATTTAAACCTTTTGTTGTCCCCGAAAGCCTTCCCTGGGGAGCAAGGAAAGAGGTTGGCCTCTGAAGGCAGCCTGGGTTTTCCTTCCTGGCTCAGCCACTTACAAGCAGATGCCTTAGCAACAGCCACCAGGCCCCCCAAGCCTCAGCTGCCCATCTGTGAAATGGGGGCAGATTCTTTCCAAGTCATGGCCAAACCCACTGACCTGCAATCAGACTATCAAAATCCACCAAGTCCCATGAGTACACAGGCCCCTTGTTCTGCAGTAACACACCCAGAGACCCCTGCCCGGCAGCCCCACACCCAAGTCCACATACCTGTGCACACACTCAGCAGCACATGGATCACTAGCACACACCCATGCACACCTACAGCCAAGACAGCCCCTGCCCCAATCTAACTGGGAACCAACTGCACTCAAACACCATCCAGCAATACCATGTGTTCTCAGGACAGTCGCAACAACAGAACACACACAAGAGACCACTGTCCACCAACAGGCCCTGCATCCAGCTTCCGACACACCCAGGGCCCAGTGGATTCCCCCGTCCATGATCCTGAACACAAGTCCAAAACAGATGCCGGGGACCCCACTAGGCAAAGGAATCAGCAACGGCTCTTGATGATCTTCCCTGAAACAAACTTTTCCTCTGAAGGGGACAGGGAAGCCACCCTCCAGGGACATAGGACCCTGTGAATGGGCAGAGAGTGTTCCAAAGTCAGATGCCTCTAAAGAGCCAGAGTCACCTGGATTCCATCCCAGCTCTGCCCCTTGCTGTGAACCTTGCTCTGCCCCCAGGGCCAGTGAACCTCTCCGCCTGTCACTTTCATCTGCGAAATGGGGACACTGGACGGCAGGGGCCAGGGCAGAAAGCACATAAATCCCCTGCCCCATTCCTCAAGCATGGCAAGACAGCATGTGACAACCCATGGACAGCACGAGTTTCCAGTGAGACCGTCCTGCCTGTCCGTGACCATAGGGCAGCTCTCCGTGACTCAGTTTCCGTATCTATAAATGGGCTCCTCAGCAATCCGTCCTTCAAGGGGTTCCTGAGAGGATTTGATGATGTCGAATAGCATTTCCTCCAGGCAGGACTCCCTGATCACTGCCCTGGGCCACTTCCTGCTCCCTGTCATGATTCCGCTGTGTTCCAAACCCTTACCCACCTTCCTGCAGTATCTGCCTCAGGTGTGGACTGACTAGTCTGTCTCCCCCGGTGTGGGAGCCCTTGCAGGCAGGGCCACACCTGTGTCCCAGCCCCTGGGCCAGTGACATGCATATAGTGTGCTCAATACACGTTGCTGCAGAAAGATGTTGGTTCTAACTCCACCTTCCAGGGGCAGTGGGGGTGGGGAGGGGAGGGCAGACAGCGAGGCTACAGGTGGAGGCAGCCAGTGCCCCCCCAGCACACACCCTGCCCCCTCCGGAATGTGGCCCCTGGGCTTCTGGCCCAGAGGTCCTGCCTTGCTGCTGCCCAGGATTCTCTTGCCGCCTCCTGCCAGAGGCCGGTGAGCCTTGATGTATTTACCTGGGTGTTAATCCCCACAATCCCCCATGGCCTGACCCGAGAGCCAGCCTCCATTCTTGTCCTGGGTCTAATTAAGTGCCTGAAATGCCACTTCCCCTTTCAAACCCGGCTGCTTTTCTCGAGGCAGGCAGGTAAAGCCAGGCCTGCTGCTTTGAAGCGGAGGAGGCCGGAAGCTCAAGCAGGTGCACGGGGAGGAGGGGAGGCGCTGAGGGGCCTGGAGGGAGGGCAGGCGGAGGGCGGGGGCTTGGAGAAGGCCCACACCTGCAAGTCTTCTGACGCAGGATGCTTAACCTTTTGGGAGCCCTGAACCCTGGGAGACTCAGGGAAAGCTAAGGACCCCCCCCCTTTCAGGGAAATGTATGCACATGTGTAACCATATCCTGACTGGGGGCTTCAATCCTGAGGTGCGTGGTCACCCCTTAAGCATCTATGATCCCAGGGTAAGTTGAAGTGATGTGCTTTGCTTTGCACAGGCATCTAAGTCTGGATTTGTAGATGGACACTGCATAGATATGAATGCATACATTTGGGCAGCTCAGCCCCCCAAACTCAAGGTCATTGCTGAGGATAGAAATGAATTCTTCGGGACTGGGGCTGTGGCTCAGTGGTAGAGTGCTTGCCTAGCATGCGTGAGGCACTGGGTTCGATCCTCAGCACCACATACAAATAATAAATGAATAAAATAAAGATCCATCAACCAAAAAATATTAAAAAAAAAAAAGAAATGAATTCTTCAATTTTAGTTTTATACACTTTCATATTATTTGAAATGTCGCAAGTACATATTACTTTTGCCACAGATCTATCCAAAACACGGGGCGGGGGGATCTATGCGTCTATATGTTCGAGTCTCCTGATGAAATAACGTGCACCTGAGTTAGGAAATTCTCATCTTCTGACCTTTATGGACGGTCTGCCTGCACACCTTACTCTCGAGCCCTGTGAATCAGTATAAGCATGAATTCCTGTGTACAGGGCCCACTTTTCTGTGTATGGCCCATCTGCCCCTTTGATCCCGCCCCATTGGCTGGCTGGAAAATGAAGACTGAGAGCAGGGACTTGACTTGCCCCCAGGAGCCACAACATGAATGTCGCCAATTCTGAATCCAGGGTGCCTTTCCCAGCCCCCAGTGGCTAGCGGAGCTGAGTGCCTGGGAGCCCATCCCCTGTCACAGGCAAGACCTCCCAGCCTAGCACCCTGGCAGATCAGACCCTCCACAGGGGCAAGGGACAGTAATAAAAGGTGACTTTGGAAGTGTTCCACTCAGGTGCCTCGTCTGACCATCTGGAGAAGGAGTCCCTGTGCTAACTCTGCCTTTAACTTTCTGGGCAATGAGTAATACATTCCTTCCCCTCTCTGGGCCTCAGTTTCTCTATCTGGAAACCAAGATGTTGTGCTAGACCAGTTGCTCTCTGCTAGCATGGCATTCAAATCACCTGGGCAGCTTACCCAAATGCCAATGCCCTCAGATGTCCCAAATCCAGAAAGTGTCCATGTGCTTATGTTTTATGAAAGCAGTTGGTGACTCTGGGGCACCCCCTTAGCTCAAGGGTCTTTCCAGCTCCCAAATTCTGCATTATATCCTCCTCTAGAACCATCCCAGGACAGCACTACAACACACCCCTCCTCCCAGTCTCCCTACTCCAGTGAAGCACAGAGAGGGTAACTGCCTCCCCTGATCACACAGCAAGCTAGGCAGAGACTCAACAGGCCAATGACAGGGTCTGGAGAACAGTCCTGCCTGTTCTAGCAAAGAGACCTCCCAGCCGGAGAGAAAGTTCCCTAATCAGGGGAATAGAAGAGGAGGAGAATCATTTGTCACCAGATAAGCAATATCACCTTATCTCTGAAGACCAATAACCACAGCCTGGGGGCTCTGATTCCAGGTGGTGTAAACAGAGCTTCCCCTCATCCTCCTCCAGAGTGGCCTGGACAGAGGTCCCTGCTCCTCTAGCACAAATCCAGCCTCCCTGGAGCTTCCTCTGTCAATAGGAAACCAAGGCCGGTTTTTATTTCTTCCTCTGCCAGGGTATCGGGGCTCCAAAGATCACCCCGAAGCTTCTGCCCAGAACTCAGTCTCCATGCAACACAGTTTGGAGACAGGGTTGATCCCGCCTTGCCTTTTTTCAGGCAAAGGGACCAAGAACCCCGAGGGACCTGGGCCTCCCTCTGTTCCTGGGTCTCAGCATCAACCTTCACACCTTCCAGAACATTCTCTGCTGATATTCTCTGAGCCATTGGTGCTCAGTTGGCCTCTCCCCTGCCTGAGCAATGGACCTGAATTCCAACTCAGGCTCTCTGGGCCTTGTTTTCCCTTACTGTTCAAAAGACTTTTCTCAGAGTGGTGATAGACCTTCCAGAAGGTCAAGTCTGTGGTGTTTATCATTCCAAGATCCTGGCAGGTGCTCATGGGCGGTGTAGAGGGTGCTGGCTGGAGCAGTACAGTGTCCCTGGGCTTCAGGACAGGGGTTCCTGAAGAATGGGAGAATGTGCTGGGGCAGCAGTTGTCTAAGGTGGAGCAGGAAGAGGAGCTGCTGGGCTGGTCCCCTTCAGCCCTCTTAAGGTAGAGGCACCAGGGCCCAGCAGACCCTGTTAAGAGAGAGCCTTCCGCCCTCTACTTCCTTGGCTAACTCTGTGCCTTGGTTTTTCCTTCTGTGAAATGGGGCCACATGGAACACAATGTCTGAGGGACCGCAGGGGTGGGACAGGCTCCATTGCACCCATGCTGGGGGACGTCTTCAGCTTATCTTGCACCTGTCCCAGGGCCACCACCAACAGCCCCGGTGACCCTCCCCCATTTGGGGCTCATTCCTGTCACCACGTCCTCAGGACTCACTCTTTCCTCTAAGCCCCATTCCAGTCTGACTCCATCCTCCGGGATCCCAGGCTGGAGAGGGACTGAATGGCCCGAGTGGCTGGGCATGGGCCCCACAACCCTGAGCATCCTCTGTATCCTAGCCCCTCTGCACTTCCCTCTGCTCCTGGGTCTCAGCACCAACCTTCCAGAACATTCTCTGCTGACATCCCTCCATCGCTCCCCACTACCCAGTACATCCTAACTCTTTAACTTGCCCCTTGATGAGTCTACAACCTGAATTCTGGGGGGCTCCTTCCCAGCATGGCCTGGCCAAGCCGGCTTCACACATAGCTGTGGATGAGCCGAGGAGGAGTCTGAGGCCCACAAAGCCTCCCGTGTCCTGCCGTGGAGGCCTCAGTCCTGGGAGCCAGTCAGGTGGGCTGAGGGCCTGTGTCACAGCCTCACCTGCCTCTTCCACACCTGGAGGAAGTCCTTACCACATCTAACAGTGTCTGCTGAGCCCCAAGAACTGTCTCTGTTCCTGTCTTCCTTGGCCGTCTGCGGGCTGGGAAGATCCCTCCAGAGCCAAGTGCTGCTTCTCTCAGGTGTTAGACGGGAGGACGCCCTTCACCTGCACACGGCTGAGCCTCTGCCCTGCCTTGGCAGGCACACATCCATGTGTTTCAGGCCTCCGTGATTTCTTGTCACAGGGGAAAGGCCTCAACATCAAAAGAAAGCCTTCTGAGGAAAGTAGGGAGCCAAGGGGGTTGGTGTGTATTATCCAGCCTCCCAATTAGCCCTGTGCTCTGGGTCATTATGCTCTTTACTCTTCCCAGCCTACTTTGAGATTGCCTTCCTTCAGCCCATTTTGCAGAAGAGGTCACTGAGGGTCTCAGAGTACCTCACTTAAAGTAACCCGGATCTTTCAGGCGCCGGCACCCTATTCTTTCTCCTTCACCTTCCCCCTGCCCCTCTCTTCAGAAACGGGCTTTACAGCCTCTCAGAGGAGAGACCTCTGTGGGGCCAGACACCACTGACCACAGACGGGCAGGTGGCCACAGCTGGGGTGACTTCTGTAACCCACTTCCTGGACTCACAAAAGAGGGGGGAAGGCCTGAGAGAGAGTGTTGTGCCCTAGCCACGCCGTGCTTAGCGACTCTAGGGCTGCTTCGATGGCTTTACCCACTCCCCTGCCCCCAAAGCCACCGGGAGCAGGCCCAGCTCCTTTGCCCCTCCCTCCGCGGCCCAAGCCCCCAGCCGGGCCTGGCTGGCCCTGTCCAGCCGGGGTTTTGTTGTGGGTTTTGTGCGTCCCGCGGTGTCGCCGCCGCCCCTCCCCCGCCGCCCCTCCCCCGGCGTGCGGGCTCTTGACTTCATCCCCTAAGTCAATAGCGGGCGCTCCCCCCGCGCCGCGCCGCCCCCCGGTTTTCTTCTCGGAATAATGGGGGCTCTTTGTGGCCTAATCAGCCTCCTGAGGGGCCGGGAAGCCGGGAGCGCTTCCCCCGCGGCCGTCGGGGGAAATGAAAGCGGGATTAGGCCGGGCCTGGCCCACACCATAGTGCAGCGCCACCAGGCATTCGCCCTTTCAAAGCCCCTTTCGGGGGGTTTGGTTACTTTATTTCTAAAGTTGTTTGTATTTCTAAAGTGGCCATTGAGGCGCGAGCCGGACCGCGCGAGGGGGCGGCGGGGAGGAGGCGCAGCCCTCCAGCCTCCCTCTCCAGCCTCCACCAGCAGCCCAGGCTCCCCACAGCTGGCCCGGCCTCGCTTCCTCTCGCCCCGAGGCCGCATCCCACTACTCGGATAGGAAAACTGAGGCTCAGGCACTGGGGGTAACGGAGGCAAGGCTCCACGCCCGGGTTCAACCCACCGCCCAGCGCCGAAGGAATAACGGGGTCTTTGGGGGAGAGGGGAGAAACAGTCTCTGGCGTCATTGGTCCCTGCCTCTCTGAGGGTTCCAATGGAACCTCTTGGTGTCCTCTAAACAGAAGGCAATATGGAGCCCCTTGATTTAGAGAATGTTCCAGAACCCCTTTGCTTAGGGTTCACTCGGAGCACCTCCAACTAATCCCAGAAATGCCAGGATTCTGCACTAATCCAGAATCTTCCCCCATTGCCCAAGTGGGAGCGGCAGACACCTAGAATTTTGGCATTTGCTGGCGACAGGAGCGCGAGAGGACCGGGTATTGGCCCGCGGGGGTGGGGAAGGTCAAAAGGCAGAAGAAAAGGGTTTCTTCCTGCTGCGCCCCTTCCCCGCCCGCCCCCAAAGGAATGTCTTTTTTCTACCTGATTTCTGGCCCCTCGAAGGGCAAATCCGCGCTCCAGAAGCCCAGCAAGCAGGAGAGCTGTGAGGATGAGGGGCGCAGGAGGGGGTCTTAATGCAAGGGGGGGGAGTTCTGAAAGCCGTGTGGCCAGGCAGACCAGCCAGAGCTGGGTCCCTGGTCCCTGGTTCCATGCCAGCCTGGAGACAGAGGCGCTTCCCAAGGTCCTGACCTACAACCAGAAGGTCGCAGAAACTAAAACTGGGGCCTTGGAGGCCAACTCTACTTAGAATCAATTCTGCGTGTATGCAGCCCAGATCATCCCTGCAGACTTTAAAACAAGTTTCCAGGGAACCACAAGGCCTGATCCCAGCCCCAAATCTCCACAAAGGTACACACAACACACAACCTGCTGTGTCTCCCAATGTTGCTCTTTCCACCCCACTGTCAGAGTCAGATTCGAACCCGCCGCCATAGGGATGGCTCTCCACCTGTCACCCTCTTGGGACCATGGAGAAGGTCTGGCAGAAAGGAAGCTGGCCCGCTCATCTGGGGCTCGGCAGAGTCTGGCTCCCACGGATTGCACCCCAGAAAAGTTCAGGGTGGAGTTTTACAAGCCGTTTTATTGCACCCACCGCCCCACTCCCCTTTCTGTCCCTCCTAGGGCCTGTTTGATCTCAGGTCTTTTCGCAAAGTCAGACAAAGAGCTCTGTAAAGGAATGAGGCTTGGGAGGCCAGCCGGGCCCAGGGTGCCCTCCTCTCTCCCTGCAACCTGCTCTGCCAGACAGAGCCTGGTGGTGCCTCTGGCTTGGGGCTGCGGACCAAATACACTCTGCTGTTGTGCTCATTCCCAAACCTGAACCGACACATGCCCTCGCTCACAAACACTCACACACACTCAGGCAGCCTGGGAAAGGAAGCAGGCAGATCCAGGTGAACTCACAAGAAGCGCATACACGGAAATACATCTGTTTATTTGTTGGCTCACTCTCTCCACCACCTGGCTCCGAACTTCCTGAAGATGGGAACCTGGGCACTTAATACAATGTCTGGCACCGAGTAGGTGCTCAACAAAATTTTTAGAATGAATGAAGTGATTCACATATATTCACCTCCAGGAGGAAACTTTTTCTTTCTTCTCTCTGTCTCTCTCTCTCTCTGGTACAGACAAAAGGGGGAGACAGCATATATGCTTATCACCTAACACAAATGTCTCAGAAAGGACCCTTTCAACCACCAAACGGAGAGGGGCTGAGGCAAACTGGACTCCTGTTTTGGAAAGGGCAGGAAGCAACAGAGAGCAGGCTCCCAGCCAGCCCCATCTCAATGTGGACTCCTGGAATCAGAATCAGAAATACCCTGGGAACACTGGAGGCATCAAGAGCCAGGCAGATGTGGAGTTCTGAACGAGGTGTGGCCTCAAGAAGCCCAGGGACCTCTTTACAGAGTATGCAAAATTCTGGCGCTTAGGATGTGTGTGAAGGGAGGGGATTTCTTTTCCTTTTTTAGATGTTATCCGATTCTCTTGGGAATGCAGGATCCCAACCCCCCAAGGATAAAAACCTTCTCTTAGCCGAATTCTCTCTTCATGGGAGGAAACTGAGGCCCAGCGAGGCTGAGTGAAAAGATAGTGAGTTGGGGCGGATGGACTGCAGACCCCTTGCCAGCTGTGCACTCTGGCCCTCCGGAGTCCCAGCAGACCCGACACCCGGGCTTAGACGGTGACCAGGAGTGCAAACAGTCGAACAAGGGAATCGAACACCCCAAGGAGGGTAGCTGGACCGGGAGCTGCACGCGTGTGCTGGGGTGTCGCCTCGCCCTTACTCGCGCGCAGCCTGGGAGTGGGGACAGTGGCCTGAGCGCCACCCCTTCTCAAAGCCGAGAACTTAGAAGGGGCGGTTGCTAAACCGGAAGGCGGCGAGCCTCACTCTCCCGCAGTGAAACCCGGGCTGGCGTGTTTACTTAGCGACGCTCTGAATGAGGGTCCCGCCCCCTGGCTCGGCGTCCCGACAGCGCCCGGCGCGCGGGCGGCCCCTGCCCTGCGCGCGGCTCCCCGTCGGCCTCCGCCCGCCTCTAATTAAGCGGCGGGATCGCAGCGAGCCGCCCGGCCGCGCTGTAATGTGATGAGCTGCCTTTGTGCCAGCGCCACCGAAAGCGCTTCTGATAAGGACAAGCGGCTGAGGATCAAAAGGGTGGCCGCTCCCGCCGCCGGCTGTGCGCGCTCGCCCTCTCCGCCCGCGCTCTCCGGCGGCCTCCGTCTAAGTCCCACTGGCTCTCCGGATCTGCCGGTCCCCGGGCCAGCCTTGCGGTGACTCCGCGTCTCTTTGTCTGTCTTCCTGTTGCTCGGCGCCTCCCTCGGCCCCTCGCCTGGCTGAGTCCTCCAGCGGGACTCCAGGCCCGTCTCCTTCGCCCGCGCGCGGCGCTGCTCCGGGTCTCCCCGGGGTCTCTGCGGGCGCTCGCCTCGTCTCTGACTTTGCATCCCACCGCGGTGGCTCGCTGGCCACCGCCTCTTCCCAGCCCTCCCTTGATCCCTGCCCGGGCTCAAGCCCAGCGCTCGCTCCTCCAGGGCCCCGGAGGCCAAGTCATTGAGGAGTCCCTGAACTGACCCGCAGACTCGGGGAACCGGGTCACTTCGCCGCAGCAGGCTTACAGGGCCCGGCAGCCGCCTCACGGCCTCTTACTCAGCTCAGCTGCCCACAAGGGGACCCGCACACACACCCAGAGCGCGCGGCAATGCCACCGGGGGCTTCTGAGCTGGATTTGGGGGCCCACGCAGCTTGCCCTCACCCCTCCCGAGGCCGCAGTGGCGGGTGGAGGATTTTCCGCTCCCCAGGAGCTGCGGTTCCATCTGCGGCCCACCCCGCCCTCGCAAGCCGGCCCACACCCCTTCCTTTGGCCCCCACCTCCCCTTTGCCCTCGACCCCTTCTCTTCCTCCTCAGGCCCCTCCCCTTCACAGGCTGAGAGTCCCCCCTGCGCTTTCTCCGGACCCCTTCCCGGCCTCACCTCTCCCCCACCCCACTTTGTTTGAAGTTTGGGAGAGATCTATCTATTAATGGCGAAGTTTCCCCCTTAGGTCACCGTTCTGCCTTGATTCGATTTGGAAAGGCGAGTTCCCTCCCTCCCCTGCCCGACCCCAGTGGGGCCAATCCCTCCCGAGCAGGTCAGAAAGTGCTGACCCCATTTCCACCTTTTCCTCTTTCAGCCAGAGTGGGGGGAAGGGGGCAGGAGGAGGAAGGGGAAAGGAGGGGATAGGAGAGCCCAGGGCCAGGACGGCACAACCTTAGGGGGGCATCCCGATCTTCCAAGCAGCTCTCACCCCCATCCTCAACTCCCTTTCCTAATTACCCCATTAGTCTGGAGTGGGAGGGGAAGAAGAGTTATCTTTCTGGAATTCCTGGAATGTGCTCCCCCTTAGTCATGGCCTTCAAGGCCCTAGAGCCTCTGGAGGACCTTCCCTTTGGGGTCTCTCCCCTGTGCAGGAACCCTTCTCTAGCCAGGCATTGTCTCCTCTTGGGTCTGAGTTGTGTCTGGCTTAGACTAGGAGCTTCCGGGGCCAAAGCGGGGACTTTGCACATTTCATGTTTATATCCTCAGATGCCCTTCGCGGGGAATGCAGAAAGAAGCCTCTGTCAACTTTGTTGATAGTGATCAAATAGAACTACACAGGAACTCCAAAGAGAACCTCCAAAGAGGTAACCTGGAAGGAAATTGTCTTTGCTCACCCCCTCTATTAAAAATACGTTTTATATAATATTATCTATATATAGTGCGTGACAACTATCATTTTCAGAAAAACATTCCTTAAGGAAAGAAAAAAAAGCCCCAAATAATCACCTTACTGCTTTAAGTCTACTGTTATATGTGCTTTTAAATCCTTCCATGTAAATTCCACTGAAAATTTGGAAAGCTGTGAAAGGGGAGGGGGCGGCGAGGGTGGGGGAGGTTAATCCGGGTTTAACGCTGCGATGCAGGTCTTAGGACCAGGGTTAGCCTGATTGCGTTATCTCGTCCCAACATTTGAGACGCCCATATTTTACCCAGCCAAATAGCTCGGAGAGCAGCGCAGATGGCTGCCGTGGTCGCGCCTCAGGAAAATGTGTTATTAATATCTAAATAACTTCCCAATACAGTCTGGTAAATCTCCCTTCCACCATTCCAAATGATGAATTCGTTTGAAGTCTTCCCCAGCCTCATCTTTTCAATGTCTCTCTCCTCTCTTCTTAGCCAGGCTTATTTCAAACTGGTAAATATCTAATTCCTTTAACTGCTGCGCCGTGCACACAAGTCTTTTAGGTACGAACGCCTTGAAACGGCCGGTGTGTGGCAGTGCGTGCCCCGAGGTGAGCACAAAGCCCGCGCGCCCTCGCAGCGGGGGAGCCACTCCCTGCGACGCGCCTGCCGTCGGGAGACTGGGGCTGCGCCGGAGCCTCCACCCGAGAGCCGAGCCCCCTTCCCAGCGCGCCCGGGGGACCCTCTCCCGATTCCCCGTGGAGTCCCAGGGACGCCCCCCAACGCGGCTCCTCCGCGGCTCCCGGCCCATCACCCCTCCCGGTCCCCCGACGGCCTCCCCGGCTCTCTGGGGCGGATAATTACGCTCGGCTCGCCTGTTCTCCCTTGTTTAAAGTTTGTTTTCTAAACGTCTTCTATTAGATTATGCTCGTGCACTGCCCCTCCAACCTTATCTCCTTCTGTCTCTTCTCTCCTTGCCCGTCACACTCGATTTAGGCACGAGTTTATCTGGCAAACAGTTTGCCGACTTTGTTTATGTACCGCGGGTTCTGGGGCTGCGCGCGCGGGCGCAGCGTCTGCCTTTGTAATAGTTATCTCCCGATTGTTGTTCTTTCTTCGTCTCAGCTCCCTCCTGCCCCCTCTTCCCGGGCTGGGGGGATGGAGGGAAGAAAAGGGGGAGCCTTGTCAGCCCAGTGTGGGCTCGCCCTTCGCCGGGAGCCCCCTCCTCCGGGATCTGGGCGCCCCGCACCCCGCCCACCGCAGCCCCCGCCGGCCGCCGAGCCTCCCGGCCCCCTCCTTCCTTCCCTCTGGTCTCTTGAATCTCCACCGCCGAGCGCTGCCTAAAGCCGGGGAATTGCCTGACACCCTCCCATCTTCCTCGGAGCCCCCGTTATGCGAAGCTGATCCCACTCTGAACAGCTTCAAATCCCGCCTGGACTCTGTTTGATTAGATTGCCAACCCGGGGTAATCCTTTGATTTGGTGGAGTGTCAATTACCTTTCTCTAAACACACATTTACAGAGGAGAGAACTTGTTGGTTTAAATCAATGCAGATTGCTTCTTGATAAATGGACTATCTGCTTCCCCTCCCTCGCCCCTTCTTCCCAGGCCTCGCTCCCTCCGGGACCCCTCCCTGTCGCCACTTCACCTAGACCATCCACACTGTCCCTTCCAGGTGTGAAGCCCGGGAGGGGGGGACTGTGGGCGAAGGGGAGCCGTGCCCCCCTTCCCCTATTCATTCGCTCCCCCGGAGCCTAATTAAATTTGGCAGGTCCTTGTACACACAATCAAAACAGCTTCCTCCAGTGTAGCAAACCACCGAACACCGCATTAGCGCTATCGCTGCTGCCAAATTAAATTGTTACCCACCTCCCTTTACAAGTGTCTAAAACCCACACTCGCGGCTCTCCCCTCCTTCGTCGTCTTCCCCATCACTTCCAACTCCACACCTGTAAGTTTACCGCCTTAAAAAGAAATTAAGGGTAAAGGCAAAGAAAACAGATCTGCCTCACCCCTCCTGGAGCCCCCCACCCCCACCTCCCGTGATTGTCTTTCTGGAAAATCTGTAAATTCTCCAAGGGGACTCTGACTGTCAGTTTTCTTTGGGTTACAAGAAAACAACTCCTGTAACTTTGTTCAGGGGTTCATGTGAACTGGAACCCCATTGGGCTTCGGGTCCTAGAGGCCAAAGTGGAGCCTGGTGTCAGATCTGGTCAACTGCGGCTTCAACTTGTGCACTGGCAGATGCCCTGGGCATGAGGCTACTGTTGGTTTCTGTTGCTATTGTTTATATTATTGCTGATTTCTTTACCTGCCCCCCCCAACCCCTACAGAGGAAGCATCTGACCCTTTGCAAGCCTCTATCAAATTCCTCACAAGAATCTCTCTGAGCTCAGATTCTGGGAATCATTATTATTTTTCTTTCCTTTTGCTCCTCAGACCTTCTTCCTGTTGGTCCCCTGGCCTGCCTACCCCCTGATCCTTGGAGAAAGGGGTGCAGAGGACAGCATCGAACTGGGTTGTGAGGGATATGGTACAGAATTGTCCACTTCCCTCTCCAGGTGAGCAGAGCTTGGCTGGAGCACCTATCGGCAGTGGTCTGAGAATTCACACAACCAACAATCCCTAATAACTCAGTCTTAACAAGGATAAGAGCAAAAAAAGGGAAAAAAAAAAAAAAAAAACACGAGCAGTCTCATGAATATCAGCCCAAGGGGAGCAGGAGTGAGCTGTTCAGAGATGAAAGTGCACAGAAATAAAAGCTCAATTTAATCTGCTTTAAAACCCTTCAACTTAACGTTTGTGCTTCAAACTCTGAGAGTGAGGACTGATTGCGGATAAATAGTTTCTTACCATGCCTGGAAGCTATTACACCCCTCTCCAACACAGTTTCCTATTCAACAGACCCAGTTTTCATTACCAGCTCTAATAAGTCTTAACATTATTAAATGCCAAGCGGACGATAGGGAAAAACGGACTCAGGGAGGGATCTCTCTTTAGCGCTTAAAGAAGAGAGCTCTTAAACCCCTTCTTTGGCGGCTCCCTGCCACGAGAGGGGCAACCCCCGGAGAAAGCGTTTGTCAAGACCAAGAAGCCAAAAACAAAGTTGTGGGTGTGCACTCCTCCCCCTGCTCTGCTCAAGGGGCCTCTCTGCCTCTCCTGACCTGGATGGCTTGGGTGGAGGTTGGGAGTTTTGTTTTGTTTTGTTTTTATTTTTTCACCTTTAACTTGACCGTGACACTGATGTCTAGGGTCTGAGAGGGAGGTGAGGGGCTCATCAGGATGCTTGCTGACCACCCCACACTCCAACAGGAAACTGATCAAATTTGTCAAGAGATGCCTCTCCTCTGGTCCATCACATACCCATTCACACCCACGCACATCACACGGCACACCCAGCGGAACCCCTCTGGTGCATATACAAGCACTAGATGAACAGTCACACAGAGAGAGATGCAAAGACTTCAAGACCAGCCGGCATCACATCACAGCGCCCCACGCGCCCATCGTCACTCAAAACCCAAAGGGCTTTCTGCACACAGCCCGCCCCATGAGGTCATCTGATTCGTGCAGCTCTTCCAAGACTCAGCACCTGTGTTCTCAGCCTCCCCCATCTGGAGCCACCAGGCTGCTCTTTACACCCCTAGAGACTCAGAGCTTCCTGGCTCTTTTTCAAGGAAAACCTCTCTCCAGCGAAGTGGCCTGTTCACTGGTTTTGTAAGCCCAGATCAGCTCTGGAAGTCCCCAAATTCCCTTGAGTCAAAGGAATACCCTAAGTCCCTTCCTCTCCCTTTCCTTTCTTTTCCTTCTTTCTCACAGAAAATTTACCTGTTTGTACTTCCTCACAGACTGAATTGAAAATATCCCTGACAGACGGATCCACATCCCTAAAGTCTTTCCAAGTAAATCCAGCCCTCCCTCATCTCCTCCCTGGGATAACTCCCAGAGGTGTCTGGGGCGCAAATTTTATCTGAGAATCACCGTTCCAGTTCCTGCCCCTGACCAGCCACTCGTGTAAAAAGTCCAGCTAGTCTTTCCAAGAGGAACTAAAGTAAGCACTGGGTCCCCCCGCAGGGGTCCCATGGGTCTGGGACGGGGGTCTTGCCAAGCCGGGGCTGCTTAGCCGTGCGGGGCTGCCCGCTCCAACAGAGGGAGGCCCCTCCGCAGGCCCAGCACAGCGGGGTGCCAGGCGCTGCTCGTTCCCTTTCTTCCCTCGCCCTTTGTCCCGGGCGGGACTGCGGCTCCACTAGGGGCCCTGAATGTCAATAGCCCGCCCCTTCCCCTGCACAGAGCAGCTCTCACACGGGGCTGCCCGGCCCCCAATCCTTCCCCCTCGGACTGGGCCGGTGGGGGCTGGGCCTCCCTCGCTGGGAGTTGTCTTTGGAAGCGGGCTTTGTCTGTGAAGTTCATCTTCAAGGTTGGGAGGGACGACGGAGAACTGGAGGGAGACCTGGCCCAGGAGTGCTCGGAGGCTCGGAGAGGGGCGCCCTGGGCAGAAATCTCTGCAAGGAAGGAGACTGGAACAAAATGGCTCGCCCACTTTTTCCAACGCCACGGTTTTGCCGGTTCCTATGACCACGGTCTTTCCGATTCTCTGCCTGCGCCGCCCTGCGTGTGTTTGGGGGCCCCTTCTTTTCCCAGATCAGTCTTTGTGGCTCTGGGTCCTCCCTGTCCACTACTCTCCTCCGCCCCACTCCATGCCCACAGACCAAGTCCCCAAGAGAACTGCGAGGGAGGGGGTGATAGGCAAAGACTTCCCTGCCTCCTCTCCAAACTTCTCCTGTCGGTAACAAAAGCACAGTCCCCTTCCCTGGGCGTGCAGGCGCTTGAAAGAGGAAACGCCTTCCCAGATCTCGGGGAAAGCTGGGCGCTCCGACTCCAGCCCGCGCCCAGGCCTGGCTAAGGGTGGGAGAGCGTGTGTGGCGCCCGATCCCCCGGCCTGGGGACGACGTCTGGGAACTTGGCCTCCACTCTCCGCCCCATCCGCCAACACCAGAGAGGACAGCACCCTTCCTCCAGCCACTCTGCCCTGGCGACGCGGGGCTGAGAGTCGGGCGGCCGCCCTGGCTAATTTTTATTGATTGCAGCGGTCAGTCAACTGTCAGGCGGGGTTTCAAGGGACCGTTTAGAGAGCGTGTGCGGGTCGGGTTAACAAATTCATTTAGGGAGCCGCGGGCCAGCTCCTCCTTCCTCGCCCCCCTCCCCGCCTTCCCCAAGTTTCCTATAAATAATTGATCAACGCAGGGACTGGCAGCCCAAACGCCAGCCCCGGAGGACGCACGGACCCGGGGACACCCCGCGCGCAGGGGTCGCACAGCCGCGGCGCACGGCGCTCCTCCCCGCAGCCCGGTTGCCTGGCAGGCGAGACGCCGGCTGTGCGCTCTGCCCCGGCCCGGGGCGCACCGAGGGGGCGCTCTCCGCAAAGCCCGAGAAAGGCCCAGGCTGCCCACTGCCTGCGAGCTTTTCCGCACAAGTTTTGTCCGAGGTCCTGGGGCAGCGGGAGCGAGCCACCGCCCGCACCAGGGCGTGGGAAAATGGGAAAACGCGGGCTCCATTGTCGTGGGCCCTGGAAGTTTCCTACCTTTGTCGCCCAGAATGCCATCGATACTGTGTTTGGCCTTCTTCTCGCCATCGTCCTCCTTCTTGTCCCCTTCGTCCTCCTCCTCTTTCTTCCCGAACTTGATTCTGAGCACGCGGCTAATCGAACTCACTAAACCTCAGAAATTCAAAAGCAAAGAGCAAATATAAGTTGTTGGGCAAAGGAGACTGCCTGGACCCCTGGGAGAAGTCGGGGACCCCCCCCCCCACGCCACTCCCCAGGCAGTTAGCATTTGCACCTACTCAAAGAACCATCCACCCAGGGACCCTGCCACACCTGAGGCACCCACCCAGTGCCTTCCCATACACATCCCGCACAACCGCACACCCCAGATGCACTGGCCTCCACACCCACTCTCCACACCTACTGCCACAGGGCCTCCCGGGAGTGCCCGGAGCCCCGCTGCTGCCTTGCCCAGGCTCAGGTGTGTCCTGGCTCTGCATGCCTGCAACCACATGGACACACACACACACCCCTACTTTCCCTGTTGTGGTGGTTTGGGGGCTCTGAATTTTTGAGACTCACTGTTGGCTGGTGGTAGCAACAGAACGGAAATGATGATTTGGGGAAAAGACCATGGGCATCAACCCTCCTGGGGCAGGTCTCTCTTCTGAGCTCCAGGGAGCTCCTCTGCTAACTTCTTGTCCTCTCTCCCCTCCTCCCCTTCCTCCCTTCCTCCCCACCTGCCACAGTCCTTCCTTCTCTTCCTCCTTCCTCCCCTTTCTCCTTTCCTGTCTTCTCTGCTCTGTTGGGTTTGTGACTATTCTCTCTCTGCCTTCTTGCTCCTTCTTCCTCCCTACTCTGCTCCAAGGTCCCTGGGAACCATCACTTCTCCCGCTTTCTCCCCCTGTCCCCACGCACCGAGCCCAGCCAACTGGGGGCAAGTTCCACGGCTCAGCTGCCTTCTCACCTGAGGGCACGGTGCTGCGGTCACAGTGCCCGTCCTTCAGCAGCCGGTCCCGGATCTCCCAGCTGAACATGCCTGGGTTTTCCCTCTTGTACTCCTCAATCTTTTTCTCCACATCCGGAGTCGCCACCTGCTTCAGAGGTGGAGGTGGGAGAGTAGGAGTGGACAGATGGGGTGGGGGAAGGGAGATACTTTTAATACCAACCTCCCAAGAGCCCCAGGCCAGGCTGGTGGCTCCGGTCACCACGTTCCCCTTCCAAGATTGGCTCTATTCTTTCAAGAAATTAGTTCCTGGTTCCTAGGATGGCAGCTGGGTGGGAAGCTGGGATAGGTAATAAAATAGAACCTAATTAGGACCCCCAAGACCTCCCCTGACCATCACAGGAAGACTGAGAGATTTCCCCTGGTCTGAGGTGGCAGCAGAGACTTGGGGTAGTTGCAGGGACAGTCCAGAGATAGCTTATTACACTCAAAGTCTGGGACAACCTAGACCTCAGTTATTCCCCTCCCTGAGAAATTCAAATAATGGGGAAATAATGGGCACGTATCTGGGTACTAGGGACAGTCCCCGCTGCACTTCCCATGGAAAGCATACAGATGCCCCGTGCTGGCGCATGACACACAGGAGCAGTACGAGGGGTGGCAAGCAGGGTCCCAGGCCATGGGAAGGCCTGCTGCCAGACTCTGTGGCGAAGACACTCACTCTGGGCTTGCTGCCGCCGATGGCCCCAGGCCTGATGGACCCGGTCTCCTGGTAGCGGCAGAGAATCTTGGAGACACAGCCATGGGAGACACGCAGCTGGCGGGAGATGACACAGGGCCGGATGCCGTGGTGAGCCATCTCCACAATCTTGTGGCGGATGTGGTTAGGCAGGGGTCGCCCATTGATGAAGACCCCGCCAAGCTGATTGACCCGGCCTTGGCCAAGTGGGGTGGACACTGGAGAAGGAGGGGAGATGAGAATAGAGACCTGGGTGAGGACAGGGAGGAGACGCTGGCTGACTGCACTCTGGGACTCTGGTTGTTTGAGCCCTGAGACCCTTGACCGGGGATCTCTTCACATTCAGAGGCGCTTGAGTAGCCCAGGGGTGGGGAAGGCTCTGTCGTGAAGCTGAGGGAGGACCTGCTGGGATGGAGAGAGGAGTCCTGACTGCAAGAGCCTCCGTACATGCAGTGTCCCTGAACTCCAGCCACCCAAGAGGAATGAGGCACACCTGGCCAGGGAGGGAGAGACACAGAGACTGCAGAGGAATAGCCTGGTTGGAGCAATGGCTAGCTGTCTCCCAGGCGTGGTTTGGGCCACTGGTCTGCCTGCTTCTCAGAGAGGTCAATAACTGATGAGATGTGACCCACGCTCCCAGTAGTCATGACTGCTCCACTTTATGGGTGGCTAGAAAGGGCTAGTTGATTCCTAGCATCTGCAGCTCGGCTTGAGCAGCAACCTGTCCTACCCAAGGCCAAAAAGGCCAGGGTCTAGGACACAGTGCTGTTGGAGCTGTCTCCAGAGGCACCTGGCTGTCCCTTGGCGGATTGCCCCTGTTCCCAACCACGCTCAAAGTTTTCATTTCGTTTTGGAACAATTGGGGGACACACACCACTGTCAGCAAGCTCCAAAATATCCTACTTGGTCTCAGAATACCATGAACCGTCCCTGCAGGCTCTGTTTCAACACAGATGGGCCACAATCCCAAGGGTGCGGGTGCCTTTGGGAACCAGGAAGGCAGACACCCCCCCCCCCATGTGTTCTGGGGAAGGAGAACGGGTCGCCTTAATGCAAAGTCTACACAATTTTCTCACAGAAGGTTGGGGGACACCCGGTGCACTAATCCGGCCTCGATCCCCCCAATTTGGGGACTCGGCGGCTGCGGAGATCTGGAAGATTAGAACGATTTCACAGCCGCCGGAGTGGAGGGAACGCACGGTATAATTGGAAGGGAGGGGGCGAGAAGCGGCGCGGCTGCCGGGCTGCTCCTGCCGCCCCCTCCCGCGCTCGCCAGAGCCCCCACCTCTCTTTGTAAAAGTAGGTGTCTGAAGCCACCCTCGGATTTAATCAGAAATCGTGCGTCGCCCAGTCAGAGTCACTCGGTCTCCGTGGCGGGATATGCCATTAGCGCTGGAGAGCTCTCGAGCGCCCAACTTTATATTCAAGAGCCTCTTTAGCGACCGGCACTCGGCTCTTCTCAGTATTCTGCGTCATGTTGGGCAAATATTGTTCTAATCCGCCGCGCGTCCTCAGCCGCCTGTTTTACTTGCATTCGCTACAGGAGAGTGGCACGGCAAATCCCCGGGCTCTGCGCCCTCCCGCCTGCGTGGCTGCCTGCGCGCACTTGATCACGGAGCCGCTCTCTTCGCCTCGGTCTAATTCAGGGACCCGGCGCCTTCTCTCTGCCCGAGGGGCCCCCTCCCCAGATCGCAGGCTGCCTGCCCGCCCACCCGCTCCCTGCCGTCTCTCCCCTTCCGCACGCACAAGGGGCTCATGCAATCCCGGAAAGAGTAATGAAAAAATAAAAGTCGCACATATTTCTAACTACTTCCCTAAGACACCCGGGGCTACCTACCCCCCAGATGCCAAATGATCCCTCAGTGACAGCTTGAAGCTCTTCCTTAGTTTAGAAAGAAAAAAAGAACAAAATTGCAGGCCAGGGGTCTGGGCCGGCCGTGCGCTCCCAGCCCTTTCTCCCGCCGGGAACCCTTTCACCGCCCAGCCCCTCGGCTCTCCGCGGCCGCTGGATGTAGTTAGGAGAACACGTTGGAAAAGGAACGCTTTGCCGGGGTTGCACATTGTCGTGCCCGCTGGCTGTCTTGAGGTTCTCTCCCGGGAGATTTGCAGAGTTCCGCAGCCCGAGTGAAAAGTTTGGGGGAGAATATATCGTTACTATTTATGATTTCATATTAATTTGTTGGCAGGCCAAAAAGCAGGCGTGGTGGCGAGCTGCTTTGGAAGGAGCGGATTGCCTTCGTAGGTATACAAAGTAGCACACAGTGTCGGATTTCGAAATAAAAGGGATTGGAAGAACGTCCTGGTAGCGGAAAGAACATTTCAAAACAAGAGAAGAGAGCCGGGCGCCGGCGAGCGCAGGGAGCTGGAAAACTATCAGGAAAGAAGTGCCTGAAACAGTGACCAGGGCTGAAATTCTTGGAGATCTGGAATTTGCAAGGAGCTGAAATCTCCCAGGAGTTCCACCCTGCGGGGAAAGGCCAGCTGGCCGCGACCTGTGAAGCCGAGGCCGCGGGTCAGTGAGACCCACGCAGAAACGGACAAGTGTCAGCCCCCGAAACTTCCAGCGTCCCGCGCCCCGACTTGGACCCAAACCCGGTGCGGATCCCACTGCTCCTGCCCGCGCCACCGCCACCCCCAGGAGATTGGCACCTCCAACGAGCCTGAGTTGCGGGCCGACGAGGAGTCAGGCCAGGCCAGCCCGGGCGCTCTTACCTTCCAAAGGAAAGCCCGTGCGCGGGTAGTTCTGCCCCGGAGCCGGTCGCATCATCCTTGGTACCGCGCCGGGAAGGGCCGCCATTCTTGCGCACGCTGGGGACGAATCCAGAGTCGGCAAAAATCGCTTCCCGTCCGCTCCCTTCACTCCTGCTGCGATCTTTCTTCCCTCCTTCTTCTTCTTCTTCTTTTTTTTTTAACCTCTTCCTCCTCCCCTGCGCGCACACGCCCGCCCCCGCCCCCACCCCGGCGGCGGCCCTCCGCGTCCAGAAGCTGGGGAGGGGGAGGGGGCGGGGGCTGGGGGAGGGAAGGTGGCGACAGGGAAGTTCAAACAAACAAACACTCCAACCCCAAGTCCGCCTCCGCCGGCCAGGCTCGGCCAGAAGTTGTGCTCGCTGATGCGCCCGGCAGAACTGGGCTGCCAGGCCCGGCGGCGGAGGGGACTGGGGGACACGGCCGGATCCCAGGCCCCGGCCTCGGACTGGCGAGCGACTCGGGGCCAAAGTTCCTGAGCCGAGAGGCTGCGGAGTGGGTTTCTTTTTCCTATTTATTTATGTATTTCTGCTCTGACTCCGGCTGCCTCCCGCTTCCCCACGCCTTCCTCCACCCCTGCACGCTGGCTCCCGCGCGCTCCCGGTCCCGGGAAGACTTGAGGAAGGAGCTAGTGCCTCCTGGGTCTCCAGGCTTGAGAGGAGGCGACCCGGAGTGACAGGGTCGGGGAATAGAAGAGGAGAAGCGAGGGGGCGCGAGTGATCAGCTGGGTAAGTTGTGCGAAAGTGCCCAACTGGAGGCCGAGGAGGAGGAGGCCGAGGAGGAGGAGGAGGAGGCAGCCAGCGAGATCTGATAGGTTCGGACTTTTCTTTTATTCATGAGGAGCGAAGGGGGCCCGGACGGAAGGCGGTGAAGGACCAATAACGTAAAGAAATCGCCAACGAATATTTTTTTTTTCTCTTTTCTAATCCCGGGCTCGACCTCGTTTTGGGGGGAGAATTTGAACTGCCCGTGAAAACAGAGAGCGCAGAGCCCGGGGACCTGGGGGTTGGGGGAAAAGGGGAGGGGGCAACTTTGTCCAAGTGTCTCCCTTTGATGAATGGGCCGGATCCGCCGGGTGCCCAGCCTCGGGTCGCCCAAAGCTGCTTTCTGCGGTCCTGGCTCTATGGGAACGCAGCCTCCGGTTGGGCGCTTCTCTGGATTGTCGCCTCTACTCGGGCCGCCCAGGGTAGAATCTGCAGTATTTCATGTCTTCTTCCTCATCTTACACGTCCTGAAATTTCCTCGAGTTGGACTCACTGGGAAACATCAACATCACTGGTGACATCAAGGGAGGGATTACGACTCCATGAAATAATGCCCCAGCCCCGGTGTCCAGTTCTTGTCTGGCTTCCTGCAGCTCTAAGGAGCCCAGAGAGGCTGTGTCTGGGTTTCATGCTTGAAAAACTGGGCCTGCCCAGAGTTAGGGATGCATCTCTTCCTCTGGCAACAGGGCCCTGGCCCTTGGGGGACTGGGAGAACCTACCCTCTCCTTAGACTTCTGGGCCACAACCCCAGGGCCGCTTTGCCGCTGGTGGGTAGTCCAGTGTCCAGGCTGTGCAGTGTGGCTGTGCTGAGGATCTGGGACTCCCAAGGGGTGGGATATGGGGGGAAGGAGTGTTAAAACTTGGCACCAACTCTGAGCTCCTCTGCTGGGGGGCTGGGGAAGGAGCCCCAATCACATGGTCCAGAGTTAGGAGGGGTGGCCAGAAGTCCCACAGTTCTGTACTCTCTGAGGCCTGAGTGACCAGTGGCCCCAGCCTCAGGACACGGATCCCTGGGGGCGAAACGCCCTCCCAGCAGGACAGGACGCCACAACGGCAGGCCTTTTGTCTCGGGAGGAAAGAGCGTCTCTGGCGCAGCGTTGGAGGCGAGG
This sequence comes from Geosciurus inauris, assembly GCA_004024805.1. Lineage (NCBI taxonomy): Eukaryota > Metazoa > Chordata > Mammalia > Rodentia > Sciuridae > Geosciurus > Geosciurus inauris. Next base: position 164,745 of record PVHX01001580.1, read on the forward strand.
TACCATCAAATAACCCAGCCCTCCAACTCCCCCGCCTGCCCTCTCCCCATGGTGGGGTCAGCTGCGTCTTGGCCTGGGGGGCTCTCTGCGGGCTGGCCCAGAGCTGTCCCTTCCCCTTTCCTGTCCTCACCTTTGCCCCTCTCAGCAAGTGACAAACCCCTTTTCCTGGCACTAGGGGCTTATCAGACTTGGGGGGGGGCTTCCTGCTCAAAAAACTTGTTGAACTCAGGGAACTGAACAGGGGGAGGCCAGGTAGCTTTAATATTGGAAAGGGGTCACCAGGGTGTCTTGCTCAGTGGGCTGCCTGAGTTACAGGCATCTCCGTCAGGAGAGATGGAGAGGAAGCTTGAAGCTCTACTGGGGTCCCTTGCATGTCTTGCTTTTAAAGGCGGACACGCTTATGTAGACACATATACACGTTATCTGTCCACACCAGGCCACAGAGGCGTCCACCCCCCCCCCCACTCCCCTACTTTCCTGGCAGGCTTTAAGGCACCTGCTCTGTTGTGGAAAGGGTTCTGCGCTTGCAGGCGGGCAGGGCTTCTGCGGGGGTTTGTGGGGCTGGTGGGTTTACCCAGGTCTGTTTGGGGATCTGTCTGGGGCGTCTAAGGGAGACTTTGCATTTATCTGTTCTAGGTTCTCATGCAGGTTGCCTTTGCCTGGGTCAAAAAGCAACGTGTGTGTTGACCAGTTTGTCCTGAGGGAGGACCTGGTGAGCAGCTGGGAGGCTGGGTTCTCTGCGCTGACTGCCTCAGGCGCCCCCGCCTCTCCCCAGCCGGGGGTGTGCTCCCCTCCATCCCCTGGTGCAGGACTAGCACCGCTAAAGACCCTCGGGACTCTTTTGTGCCAGGAGCCACCTTGCCCTCGGGGGGTGACCATCCTCCTTCGGCAGAAGACGCAGCAGCGGGCCCAGGGGTGCCCCAGGCCAGGGACCAGACTCCCCGAGGGGCACTGGCCTCCACAGCCCTGCGTTTTCGCAGCCCGGCTGCGCAGGGGGAGGATCGGGTTGTCTGTTGGAATGAGCGGGCAGTTCTCGCCTGTTGGAGACCAATTTCACAAATGATTTTTGCAACAATTAAGAAGTGTGGGGGGTGAAATGGCGATTTCACATCCCGCAGGGGAAAGGGGGGTTCACCTGGGGACTGCGGCCCTGCCGCCCGAGTGGGGAGGCCCTCCCCTCCACCCGCTGCCCCTTGCTCACCCTCCCGCCGAAATTCTCTCCCCACACAGCCATTAATCAACTCTCAAGACCTCCAGTCACCCTGTGAGGCTCTGAGGGGCTTCTGCCTGGATTGTGTGCTGGACTTGCCCTCGGAGGAAATCCCTTCAGCCCTTTAGGGCTCTCTCTCTCCCTTCCCCCCTTTTTCTGTCCATCTGTGTCCCTCTCCCTGCTCCTCTCTCCTTCCCTTTCTCTCTCTCTCTCTCTCTCTCTCTCTCTCTCTCACACACACACACACACACACATTTTCCTTCTCTGTTTCTCTTTGCTCCCCAAAGTGTGTCCTATGGTCTCCTCCGCTTTGGGGGTCTCTTTTCCTCTTTTCCTCCTGGTTTTTCTGACTTCTCCCCAGCGAGTGTTCTCTGTCAGTCTGTCTGCTGCCTGCCTCCCCCATCTCCATGGTTTCCTGAGGTATTTCAGGCCCCCACTGCTCTGTGGGCTGGAACTCAGACCTGAATCCCAGGGACAATCCTTTGGTTCAGCGGGGGCGAGGCAGAGACCCCAGGACAGGGTCCTCCTCCACTGGCTTGCTCTAAAGGCAGGTCTCTGGACCTTCCCAGCCCCCCAGCATCACTGCCCTGCCATGCTGTCCGGCTTGACAGTTCTGATGTCCCTCCGCTTCTCCAGGACTGATTTGAAATCTTCCCACGCACACCTTTTCTCTTTTTTAAAAGAACAGAAAGTCTTCCTCCCAAGTTTCCAAATGGAGACCTCCAACCCCAATGAAATGGGAAAGAAGGAAACAGGCCCAGGTTTGGGGAGCAAGACCCAGATGGAGTCCAGCCTGGCCTCTTCTGCTCCCTCCCAGACTGTGGAGTGATGGGAGATGTGAGCCTCTAGGCCAAACTGGGGCTCCCCCAAGTGGCCAGGGCCTCCACTCCTGCCCAGGGGAGAGGATATTCCACTCCAGACCCTGGGCAGTGAGCACTTTTTGAAAGCAATTCTCCAATAAATCTTTCTTTGAAAGGGTGTTAAATCCACCTTGAGAACCAGAGCTTTTGATTTGAGAGGGCGTTTGCATATTCTGAGGTTCCAGCCAGCCTCCCTCTGCTGAGAGGGGCCTAGGCGATGGACAAGTGGACAATTCAGTCTTCAAAATGTTTGATAAGGGAGTGAGGGGGTGGGAGTGGGCAGACAGAGGAGTCTCCATGAACAAAACCTCCTGGGTGCTGCCCTCCCAAAGGACGCCCAGGTCTCATTTTTCTCCTAGGAGTTAGGAGTTTCCAAGAGGAGCCTCCAAATACCTGCCCAGACCTGAATAGGAAGGAAAGGGAGAGAGAGTGGTTTTCTTTCTTGACATATTTATTTTCCCCAGAAAAATAAAGTGGTGCTCCTGGGGCCCCAGGTCTCAAGGTGGAGAATGACAGGGTGCTTGGCACCTCGGGCCTGCCACTCGGGGCCTCAGGCCAGTGGCCTCTCCTCAGGCCTCTCTCTTCCATTTCCTCTTCCTCTCTGGCCTCCCCTCACCTCAAGCTTCTTCGCTCTCCTCCCCTCCTCCCTCCCCTCCTCCCGGCCCCCCTCCATTCTTTCCCTCTCCTTTCTGCTCCCTAAGTTCCTCCTCCCCTCCTCTGCTCTTCCTCCTCCTCTCCTCCCTCTTCTCTATTCTTCCTCCTCCTTTTTCTCTGGGAGTCTTTTACCTCTTGGGGCTCTAGAAATAAAGATGAGGGGTGCCAAGGCTTCCAGGGGACCAGGCCATCTTTACAGGGGTCCCCTGTATCTGTATACATCTTCCTTCTCTCGTTTTCCCTCCTTCTTTTCCTTTCTGGAGGGGCAAAAGGCCTTCCCAGGAATGGAGATTGGCCCCATGGAGTCCCAGCAGTCTAAACGGAATGAGGTGGGGCACACGTCACTGTGTGTGTGGGACTGTGGGAAGCCCAGCACATGCGTGTGTGCAGGTGTGCCTGCACACACGTGTGCACGTACCAGCGCACGTTTGTGTGCTCAGATACGAGGTGGGGCATGTGCCATGGGGTTTCTGTTTCTTGGCACCCTGGAGAGCCCCAGGGGAGGCCTCCCAGACACCAGCAGCCTGCACAGTAGACCAAGTGTCCCATGAGACTGGGCTGCCTGCTCTGGCCCTGTTAGGTCACAGTTCAAGTTCAGCGTCCAGCATTCCCAGGTGGTCAGCTTTGCCCCTGGACACTGCCTTATCACAGTGGAGCATCTCTGGGACCAGCGGAGTACTTGCATTAAACAAATCAAGGGTGGGCAGTGGCACCCAGCTCCGGCTGGCCCGCAGCTCCGGGCCACACGCAAGTTTCAGGGAAGTCCCACAAGCCCAGGCGAACCTCCCACCAGGCCCCCAGGCTTTTTTGGGGTGTGGGATGGGGTGGGAATGAGAATGGAAAGATCCAGTGCTGCCTGTGCTCCACGTCAGATTGGCTCATTGTCAAGGAGAAGCTCATGGAACTGGGTTCCGTTGGTCCCCGGGGCTCTTACTTCCTCCTTTCCTTGGGGAGCCCCCTCCTCAGTCGCGGACCACTCAGTAGGGAGGGCACAGGAGCAGAGGACTTGGTGGTAGCTCACAGAAGCTGCCCAAGGACAAGGAGGCTTGTTCTGTGCTATTCGTTGCTGAACCCTAAGTGGCATAGTAGATGCTCAATAAACGTTCATTGGTGAAGGAATGATGAATGATTCCAGCATAAATAGGTATCTGGAAGACCTGGGCTGGACTCTTATGAGGCCAACAATTTCCTGTGTGAATCTTTGTGTGTCCTCTGGGGGACACAGTTAGCAACAGGTAAGCGGAGAGCTATGTTGTGGAACATCAAGAGATTGAACGGCGTTTGGCCATGATGAATCGTGCTCACACAGAACCCGGAACAGGGAGCCAGTACCTTCTTCAGCAGCAGCCACAGAATGGGGTCAAACCACCAGCCTAGTGCCTGGCCGCACGCACACTGAGCTGTGCTTCCTCCACACATGGCCGCCAGGTCCTCAAGCCCTCACCTCTGCAATGCCCAGGCTGAGCTTGGCCTTCAGAATAACAAAGAGGGGGCTCAAGGAGGACCCTGTTGAGCAGCCACATTCTCTTTGAGCTGTGCCTTTGAGAATGCCTCCAGGGGCCCGGGCCAGGCGTCCTCGCCGGGGCTGCTGCGCTGTGGGGCAGGTACACATCACCACTGCAGTCTTGCAGAGGAGGAAATGAGGCCCAGGGAGGCTCAGAGGCTGACCCAGGCCAGCGTGCAATCCGGCGATGGGAGGGGATTTTGATACAGGCCTCCCTGACCCTGAAGCCTTTCTTCTCGAAGCCTGAGTCTCCCCTTGGCGTTGATCCCCAACACTGAGCACGGGGACTGGCATGTGGTGGGTGCTCAGAGGTGCTGCTGAATGAATGAACGCAGGATTCTGTTTGGCCACAGGAGTCCTGGTGGGGGTGGGGATCCAGGGCCCGGGAGTGTTGGCGCAGGGAGGGACGAGCCTTCGGAATGACCTTGCCCAAGGAGTTTGCAGCTCCAGGGATCCTTGCTTCCTGGCGGTTCTGGCCATACCAGGGGACTTTTGCTCAGCCCTGGGGACAGGGGCCATCTGAGGGAGCTCAGGATCCCCTGGCAGGTACCAGGTCTTCATTGAAATGTGTGGGCGGCTGGGAGAATGCAGTGCATATTTGTCTAGGTGAATTAAAAGCACAATCCCCATTTCCCAGAGGGAGCCGTTGGTTCATATTTATACATTCAGTCTTACAGGTGTAAAATAGGTTTCCTTTATGCTTATATAGTAATTTTTCATTTGAATTTCAAGGCTTTATTGCCTTCTTTGGATTCAGGTCTTCCACCTGGACCCAATTCTCTCCATAACCATTAATTCCTTCATCATAAAATGAATTCTATCTAATTCTTTATAGTGGCAGAGCAGATCAAAAAAGTGCCCTTGCAGAGCCCCCCCCCCCCATTGTCATCCTCGCCCTGCTCCCCAGGCTGGGTTTCAGACACCAGGGCTCTGGAGCAGGCCACTCAGTCCTGCTGCTCCGGAAGGGTGTGAATGGGTGTGGACACGTGGCCCACTCCCGGGTGTGGCACAAAATGCTCCTCGGCAGTAACACTGTCGATAATAATGGCAGCGAGTCAGCATTTGCAACGAACCAGATCTGCCGCAAGTTTCTATACCTGTGTTAGATTGTTTGGTCCTCATATGAAGTAGGAACCAGTATCCCTATTACGGATAAGACAACAAAGGTCCATAGCTGGGCGTGGTGGTGCACGCCTGTAATCCCAGCACTTAGGGAGGCTGAGACAGGAGGATCGCGAGTTCAAAGCCAGCCTCACCAACGGTGAGGCACTAAGCAACTCAGTGAGACCCTGTCTCTACATAAAACACAAAATAGGGCTGGGGATGTGGCTCAGTGGTCGAGTGCCCCTGAGTTTAATCCCTGGTACCAAAAATTAAAAATTAAAAAATTAAAAGTTTGAACAAAGGACTGGGAATGTGGCTCAGTGGTTAAGCACCTTTAGGTTTAATCCCTGGTACCAAAAAAAAAAAAAAAAAAAAAACCGAAAGAAAGAAAGAAAGGAAAAAGAAAAAGAAAAGAAAGAAATTAGGGACTGGGGATGTGGCTCAATGGTATGTGCTCTTGGACCCTGGGTTCAATCCCCAGCATCCCTCAAAGGTACTGATTTATTTTAATAATGTTAAGAGATTATTAACTATTTACTGATGCAGTTGATACCCACCCCCCAAGTGGTCTCTTTCTTTTCCCAGAAGCAACTGCGATCCCTGGCTCGGCAGCAGATGGAACTGGATTACGGGTCTCATGGCATGATCTTGCATATCAGGGTGAGCCCTACATGGCACCATGAGTGCCCTTATCAGAGAGAAAAGGGACATCACACACACACAGCTGGCGAGGGGCGCCGCAACTGTGGACGCGACTGGAGTGATGTGAGTCTGTGTCCAGGAATGCCAGCAGCCACCAGAGGCTGGGGAGAGGACCCCACCCACACCTGGATTTGGACCCAGTGATGATAACCTAGGACTTCCAACCTCCAGAACTGTGAGCGGATATGTTCCATTTCATTTATTATTATGATTATTATTTTTGCAGCTTGAGGGGTTGAGGCCAGGGCCTTGCACAGGCGAGGCAAGTGCTCTGCCAAGGACCTTCATCCTCAACTTCTTTTACTTCAAGACAGAGTCTCACTAAGTTGCTGAGGCTGGCCTCCAACTTTCAATCCTCCTGCCTCAGCCTCCTGAGTGGCTGGGATTACAGGAGTGCGTCATCATGCCCAGCTAGGTTCTGTTGTTTGAAGCCATCGAGGTTGTAGTAATTTGTTACAGCAGACACAGGAGGCTAGCGTGCCTGCTTTTGTATTTTGACTACAAATTTACAAACTTGCTTGCTTTGTCCAACATGACATTTTCAAGAGTCACCCTTACTGACACAGGAGGGCTGATTTAAGGGTCTGGCAAGCAAGGCAATCCAGGTGGATTGTGGTGGGCGTATTTTTGCCTCTGCAGAATGTTCTGTGGGGTAGACGCGGAGTCAGCACTGGCCGTCACATTCTTTTTTTTTGGTACTGGGGATTGAACTCAGGGACACTCGACCACTGAGCCACACCCCCAGCCCTATTTTGTGTTTTATGTAGAGACAGGGTCTCACTGAGTTGCTTAGCGCCTCGCCATTGCTGAGGCTGGCTTTGAACTCGCGATCCTCCTGTCTCAGCCTCCCTAAGTGCTGGGATTACAGGCGTGAGCCACCGCGCCCGGCTTGGCCATCACATTCTGAAAAGGCAGGGTCATATTCACCCACGAGGACCAGATGATGCAGATTTTCTGGGGACCTGGCTTCACATGAGCTTGGGGGCCTTGTATCTCTGAGACCTTGGAGGGCCAAGAGGTTACAAGTCAAGAAGTAAAGGCACTCAAAGGGGACGAGAACACACGTGTGCGCACACGTGTAGGTAGGGGGACTGGAGTACAGGCAGCAAAGCCAGGGGAGGGTTAAACCTAGTGAGTGGGGCTCAGCCATAGGGCTCCGGCTTTGAAGCCTGATGAGCTAAATATTAATCTTGGAGCTGGGTTTCCTCGGGCAAGTCACTTAACCTCTCTGAACTTCCATTTCCTCTTTTCAGCCATGAGCGCAGTAACACTTAGCTTGTGGGAATTGCTGGCGAGATGATGCATGTACAGCGGCCTGCACTGAGCAGGGCTCAGGAAGGGGCGGCTCTTATCGTAGCCTCGAGAATTATCCTCCCCCTTGCAGTCCCCGGCTGTAACCTATATTTCTCCAAAGATCATCAGGGAAATTTAGAGAAGCAAGCAGCCAAACCAGTTGGCTGTCATCAAGCTGTTATCACCAGGGGGCTTGAGTTATCCATTTTTGGGGAGTCGCTGGGGCGTGATGACCTGTGACCTGTGACCTATGAGGCAGCCAGCAGGGGTAGGAGTCCAACAGATTTGGGGTTATTTCAGACTTCTGGAAAGACCTGATAGACCACTTTTCAGTCTGGAGCTTGTCATTAGGTAAGGGACAGTCAATCAAAAGGACTGCCCCAGGCTGCAAACTTAAAAGGGCCCCGGGGCTGGTGGAGCTGGGCAGGATGGGTGCTATTGGGGGAGGAGGCTCCCTCACTGGGTTCCCAAATGGATCTGAGAGCAGCACTCAAGGGCAAAGAATCCCACCAAAACCAAAGCCGAGAGCAAACAGCAAATTGGAGGAAACACTTTCAATATCTCTGCTGCAAAGAATTAACATCTTTGCTATGTAAAGAGTTCCTGCAAATCAATAACAACTGCTGGGCAAAGCACATGGACAGGCAATTATGAAGGACATATTTGGGGTCTGAGAGCCTATGAAAAGCTGTCTTATTAGATATCTAAGAAAATCAAATTAAAACAATAACTTCCCATGATCAGCCGTCAGAGTGGCAGTCACAGGGGAAATGACACTGTCAGAATTGCTGAGGGTTCTGGAAACTTTGACTTGGATGTACCATTTGTGGCAGAGTAAATTGGTACCAGCTTTCTGAAGGGCAATTTGGAAAGTATGTTTCAAAAGCTGTAGAAATGTTTAGAACCCTCCTTGGCATCTTGCTTTGTGTATCTAGGAATTTGTCATGCCAAAGTGCAAGGGTATAAGTAAATCACAATTATTTTTTGTAATAGGGAAAACTGGATAAGATACATTTCTTTCTTTTTCTTTTCTTTTTCTTTTTAATACTGGGGATTGAACCCAGGGGCTTTTAACCACTGAGCCACATCCACAGCCATTTTTTATATTTTATTTAGAGACAGGGTCTCACTGAGTTGCTTAGCGCCTCGCCGTTGCTGAGGCTGGCCTTGAACTCAAGATTCTCCTGCCTCAGCCTCCCTAAGTGCTGGGATTACAGGTGTGCGCCACTGTGCCCGGCTAAGGTAAACATTCCTAACATTGGGACATTGGCAGATATGTTACTTCTGCAACATCTGTTGATGGGATGCTCTGGAGCCATCACAAGGACACCTAGGAAGAGGTACAACAGTGTCCTTCCCTCCTGGCCAGTGGCCATCTCGAATGCTTTGCCTCGGTTAGCTCATTTAATCCTCACCACCGATTGGGAGAAGTAATAATATCATCATTTGATCATATTGATGAAGACACAGACATTGAGAGGTTAAGGGACTTGTCTGAGAACACTTAAATAGAAATTGGCGGATATCAACATAAATTCAGGATGCCTGGCTCCAGAGTCTATGTTCTCGTTTGTTTTTCTTTTTCTCTTTTTACTTACTTTCTTTTTTATTTTCAGTGCTGAGAATGGAATCCAGGGCCCTGCATATGCTCAGCTAGTACTGTACCTCTGAGCTGTACCTAGCCCAGCCCTAGGGTCTGTGTTTTTTGTTTTGGTACCAGAAATTGAATCCAGGGGCACTTAACCACTGGGCCATATTCCTAGCCCCTTTTTAGTTTATATTTTGAGATAAGGTCTTGCTAAGTTGCTGAGGTCCTCGCTAAGTTGCCGAGGCTGGCCTCTAACTTGTGATCCTCCTGCCTCAGCCTCCTGAGCTGCTGGGATTACAAGTGTGTGCCACTGAGCCCAGCCTAGGGTTGTGTTCTTGGCTGAACTATTTTACCTCCCAGAGTTTTTAATGACTTGGCAAAAAGTCCATGAAATGTTGAGTGAAGGAAAGCTACTTCCTTAACATGTAGAAAAATACCCCTGGAAGGATGTGTTTCCCTCCAAACTAAAGACTGCTGCTAAGGGGTGAGGTTACAGGTGTTGTTTGTTCTCTTCTTTTGACCTCCAGGCATTTCTATACTTTCTGTAGTGAGGATTGTCACTATAAAAAATAACAACATCTAGCCAGGGGCGGTGGCGCAAGCCTGTAATTCCAGCACTTAGGGAGGCTGAGACAGGAGAATCACGAGTTCAAAGCCAGCCTCAACAACAGCGAGGTGCTAAGCAACTCAGTGAGATCCTGTCTCTACATGAAACACAAAATAGGGCTGGGGATGTGGCTCAGTGGTCGAGTACCCCTGAGTTCAATCTCCGGTACCAAAAAAAATAAAAATCAAAATAAAAAAAAATAACAACATCTGTGTACAAATTACTATAATGAAGAAACGAACTCAGGGTCCATGGTCTTGGTTCAGCACCTAACTGCCCCTAACCCCCTCAAGGCCAGGAGGTCAGAGGCTCAGGGGCCTTGGATGTTCCCGTGGACCCTTGTTCCATTTCCTGTTCCTTCGCCTTATCTGTGAGCTGCCTCCTCCCACTTTCCAGGTGCCCATGGTTTGCTGGCCCCCGAGTCTCCCCGAGCTTCGCTGCCAACCACAGCTGCCTGACCAAGTCCCAAGCCTGATCCCCATGAGATTCTGCTCTCAAGTAAATAAAGCTGCTTTCTACCCTTTTCTGGAAACCTTCCACACAGCTTCGACAGCTTACAGCAGTGAATCTCAAAGTGCGGGCCGCGGACCAGCAGCATCGGCACTACCCAGGAACTGGTTAGAAATTCACCTTCTCAGGCCCCGTGCCAGACCTACTGAATCAGAACTCTGGGTGGGTGCGTGGGGGGGCGGGCAGTGATCTGCATTTTAACCGTCCTTCCAGAAGATTCTGATGTACACTAAAAGGGTGAGACTCACTCAACCACAGGGATCAGTCTGCAGGTTTAGAATATTTGAGGATGTTCCAGGCATTTCTCATTTTCTCAGACGCCCCCGAAGTGGCTCCCTCTGTTAAACTCATTTTTGAAATCTGGAAGACGGGCTCTGGGAAATGAGTTAGTGTCCTCCATTCTCCATCCCCGACCCTCCCCCAGAACACTGCTGACAGCTGATTAATGGGAATGACTCTCCAAAGATTTCTTTACATATATTAGGCTGGGAAAGTCTTTGAAAACTTTTCGTGGCAATTGCGCCTGCGAAGATTCTCTCCATTGGCTCTCCTCCGGGACGGAGCAGTTGTCTATCTCCTTGCTGTTTAGACAGTGCCCTCTGTTCCTGTCCCTGTCTGGGCAGTGCTGGACTGGGAGCCAGGGGGAGCACCTTGGGCAAGTCGTTTCCCCTTTGGTCTCTCTGTGTTCCCTCTGGTTAATTACAGAGTCAGAGGGACTCTGAGTCTGTGCCCATGCTTTCGAAACCTGGAAGTTTTATTCTGCTCTGAATTTCCAGAGGATGGACATTACCGAGACTATTTACGGAGGCATGCTTCGTATATTGACGAGTTCTAGGGAAGAAACCCACCGAGTTATAAAGAGGCAAGGTGTGTTTGTATGTGGGTGTGTTTGTCCTAAAGACAGATGGGGGCTGAAGTCCTTAGAAAGGAAAAGTTGATGCAGACAGTATATTCCAGTTTCCTTTATGTTCTGAAAGATATGATAACAAAGGTGTCGACGGATTGGGATTGCTGCAAATTGCTAAATGTGGCCGTTCATTGGAAAGTCAAACACTCCTTCATGTACTCATGGGCAGCAATTGCGTCACGAGAAAGCTGTGCGGCTACGTTAAGGCAGAGCTTCCTTGGGGTGACCTGGGAGTCTTTCAAAGCCTTTCCAAGGTCGCTTCCTTGTTTTCCCTCAAGTGAAGAGGGCGGGGTGGGAGCAGCCTCCCACATCCTGTACCAACATCCCTGAACCTGGGCTGGGACGTGTGAGGGGTGGTGGCCGAGCCCATCGCCTCCTGCTGCACATGGTCCTGTCTGTCACAGTGGCATCCATCCCTGTGTGTGCTGGAGGTCAGGAGGCAAGCACCTATGCTTTTCTGGTGGCCTCCACCCACGGTCTGCCTGGAGAACAGTGCTCCCTCTGCCTCCTGCAGCTGGGCCACGATGTCCACCAGCCCAGAGCTGTGTCACATGCACGGATCCCGTGGCATGTATTTCATAAAGGGACACTCAGCGTACCAAGTGCACTGGGCCAAGTGCACTTAAAGCCTGGATCTAAATGGGAGTCCGGGGTCAGGGTTTGAGTGGCCCTGTTGGCTGAAAGCCCAGAGCAAAGAGTGAGATTAGAAGCCGTCAATCCTGGTCCTCTATAGAAACCACTGCAACCCCACACCGTAGAGTCTCATCAGGAACACACCAGACAGCCCTGGGTCCAGATCCCCCCGACCTCCCAGCTGTGTGAAATTGGGTGAGTCAGCGTATCTCTCTGTGTCTTCATCTGCTCATCTATAGATGGAGGATAATAATCATACCTCCTCCCAATGGGCCGAGGAAAGGATTCAACGAGGTCATGTATGAAAAGCACTTAGTGCGGTTAGTAGGTGCACAATAAATGCTTATCATGATGATTATTGTTGTAGCTTCTTCACAGACGTTGACGGAGCTGAACGTGGTGTGAATCCCCAAGTGCTGTGTAGCCAGAGGGACAGTGGGACACACAGAAGAGAAATATTCCAAAGGGCTTGGGCTCTGGGTTCAAATTCAGACACTGTCATTTTCTAGCTGCGTGAAGAGGTGGCCTCAGAGCCTCTGTTTCCTCATCCCTGGAGCTGCCTCTGCCTCTGAGGTGCTTGATGAGTCCAGCAGCGTGAGTGCAGGATTGAGGCCTGGGCAGGATGGCACCCAGGGCTTGCTCATCTGAACCCCACGGGAGCAACCCAGTCTCTTACCAGTGAGGGGCTCCAATGACTTGCCCAAGGATCCACAGCCAGCTAACAGGCAGAACAGGAGTGGAGGGCTTTGGGAAAAAGAATCAGGGGATCGGGATGTGGCTCAGTGGTAGGGCTCTTGCCTAGCATGCAGGGGTCCCTGGGCTCCATCCCCAGCACAGAAAAGAGAAAGAAAGCCCAGGAGACAACTGGGTAACCTGACATTGAAAATGACCCCCAGAGCCACTCAGAGAAAGAAGCCCTGGTGGAGGCTGTGTGTCCCCCAAAGCCAGTTCCCCATGGCCTCTCCTGGGTTGGGAGCGTGGCTGGGAGGTGGCCGGGAGCCTCCTGCAGGAGTCCTCCCCTGCCTGTGATCTGCACACCCCCACTGCGGCTGCTGCCTGCTGGCGTAGAGGAGCGGGGTGTTTGTAGGCTGGAAGCCATTTCAAAGGGAAGCCCGGTCCTTGATATTCCTTGGCAATATTTGAAAAAAAAAAAAAGAAATGGTTTTGGATTATAAAAGCCACACTTGCTCTTTGCAAAGCATGTGGATGAAAGAGAGGCTGCTGGAATGCAGGCATTGCGTGGATTTCTTGCAACTCCCGCCATACCTACATTTGCAGTCCTACCGTGGGCTCAGGTGACTCGCTCAATTCTACATGGAAATGCTTCTGCTTGTCCTCCAGTGTCTTGATTTTGCAGACCCAGGAGTTACTAGTGGTGCCATGCTTCATGGCAGAGACGCTGCGGTTTTCTTAGCTGTTTCCAGTTGGGACGTGGGGTGCCTTCCCTCACCCCGGGAAAGAGCACCCCGTGATGGACCCCATGCACCTGTTCAATTAAAAAAGAAAGCCCCTCGCCCCTCGGCCCCGGGAGGAGAGAGCCCAGGGGGTCTCCTCTTGCATCCTTTCCCCATCACTTGGAGTGGGGCCAAAGCTGAGTTGGGCTCCAAATGCCCAAGGCCAGATCCTCCAGGGAAAGGCTCACCCCTCTCCCATTAATTGGGCAATTTGGAACCCCGAGCTCCAGTGAAAATATTATTTTTTCCCAATCATTCTCAAATGGCTCATTCGCTGAGTTAAAGCGGTCAGTCCAAGGAGGGAAAAGAAAACAAAGCCCAAACTTCGCAGCAGCTGCTCCCTGCTGTGTAGACAAAATAACCCTGTGACGGACCCTTAGGATGGAGCTCCTCGGCCACCCGGTCCTTCTCCACCACAGCCGGGAGGACTCAGCTGCCCCGCCGCTTTGGGCCTTTGTCTGACTTTCTTTTCTTTCCTTTCTTTGGTTGGTTTGTTGTGCAAACACAATTCCGATATTACGGAGATGGAATGAAAGGAAAAAAATAAATGATGTTCATCCTCGGCTGGGCCAGCGCAGCGAGGTGGCTCTGTATCCTCTTCCCCTCTCCCCGACCTCCTCGGCCTCTCTGCCTCCTCTTCCTCCTCTTCCTCCTTCTCCTTCTTTTAAACTATATTTTATTGTGGTAAAATACATACAAGGCAGGATATACCACTTTCACCATTTCCAACTGTGTAGTTGGATGGCATTTAGGATGTTCACTGTGCCATGTGACCATCACCGGTATATTGTTCTAGAATATTTTTATCACACCCCAGAATAAGGCCTTGTACCCCTTACCCGTCATTACTCATTCCTCTTTCTGACCCTACCCCCTCGCAACTCCTAACTTGCTTTCTGTCTCTGTAAATCAGTCCATTCTGGATATTTTGTATAAATGGAATCAAGCCCTGTGTTTCTTTTAGTGTCTGGTTTCTCTTACTCAGCACTCTTTCAAGATTCATCCCTGCTGGAGCGTAAAATAGCCCTTCACCCCTTTCCATGGCTGCATAATATTCCATCACGTGGGTCCATCTCCTTCTACCATTCTGCGTTTTGTGGTCTGTCAGGCAGCCCCCATGGAGGGGAAGGCTGGGAAGGGGGACACTGTCATGATCCTGATGAGCAGACACTGTCTGTATGTCATAGCCATCTGGAGACTTGGCGTATGTGGGCCACAGGATGGATCAAGCTGGCTTTTGGGTGAGGCCTTCCAAGTGGGTCATCTACACTGCCTAGGAATGCTGGGTTTCCTCAGGGAGGGAACCCAGTAGCTACCACTGATCTACACCCTCAGTGCTAGGGTCTCTTCATCCTTAAAAAGGAAATAGTGTTGTATTTAAGATGGTTGTTATGGAGATTAATTGGTTAATTGAGATTAATACATTAAGAATGACTAGTAATGTCATTATTGCCATCTAAGCAGATTAGCGTGATGCACTTTGTCTCTGACATTTCGTTGATTTCCCAAGTGCGTCCCAGGTGGCCATGCACTTGCAGAATTACTTGGCAGAGCTCAGTTTCCTCACCTGAGATGGAATAACTTACAAAAGAAACTGTAAACCATAGGAAAACTTTTAATCACCTAAAAAAAAAAAAAAAAAAAGCAACAGGGATTAGTTTTAGTTTGGGTTTGGGTTTATATATCATCTCCCTAAAGCAATACAGCATGATTAAAATGAAACAAAAATCCTGTAAGCCTATTGAAAGAAGGATCAAGTAAGAATATATAGACTAATTAAAGAGGGGAGTTATGGAGACAGAGTGAATCAGAAACCTGACTGAGAAAAGCTATAGCAGTTGAGAAGAGAACTTGGCTCTGAGCTTTCTAGGCAAAAAGGGAAAGGAAGTGAGTTTGAATCATTCTGATGCAGGATCTCTCAAGTTGACATGTTGGGATGGGTAGTATTTTGGGGTGGGGACTGTCCTGTGAATTGTAAGATGTTTAGCAAGAGGACTTCATGGCCAGGGTTTCAAAATCTGCACACAAAATTTCAAACTGTGCTGTACCAACCCATGAAGAGACACAGAGCCGACTGGTGACTTCCATCACTGGAACTGATTTTCTATTTGCTCCTCCTCCTGTCCACAGCCTTTTCTCTCCATCAGGTGTAATCACCAGGTGCTGGGCTCTGTCCTCTGTGTGTACCCCTCAGGCCTGTCCTTGTGGGTCCTGATGCCTGAGCTCAGTGGCGCCCAGGGTGTTCAGCTCCTCTATGTCTAACTGCTGGAGGAGCAGTGAGTGACTGTGCAGCCAGTGCAGGCACTTGCTGCCACCACTAGGGGTGGGACTACCTGGGCAGGTGCTAAGGATGCAGCTTAGCATCCCCGTGCACCAAAGAGGTGCTGGGCAGAGAAACCTGTCGTAGGTGGTGGTCCAGACTGGGGAGCGTTGGGCCTGAGGGATGGGAGACTCCGAGCAGAAGGAAGATGGCAGGCTGACGGCGGGCCAAGGTTTGGATATGGTTGAAGGATGTCCCCCAAAGGCACATGTGAAGGGAGCTTGTTTTACTTTGCTGAGAGGTAGGGGAACCTGTAGGAGGTGGTGCCTCGTGGGAGGTGGCATCCCCCTTGGAAGAGATTAATGCAGTTTTCTCTGGACCCTGGTTAGGCCCTGTAAGAGTGGGTTGTTAAAATAGAACATGGCTGGCCCAGACTCCGGCTCCCTGTCTCACCATGTGGTCTCTCCCTTTGTCACGCACATCCACTGTGAGGCCACCCATCATGTTGATGTTGCCAGGAGGCCCTCACCAGAGCCTAGCAGGTGCTGGTACCATCCTCCTAAATCTCCAGGATATGACTTCAACAAACTTCTTTTCTTTATAAAATATCTGGCATCTGGTATTTTGCTATGGCAACAGAAAATGGACTAATACATGGTGCCTTCCAGATATTGGGCCTGGCAGCCTCCTCCGTTCCCTTTCCAGCTCTCAGAATAAAGACCAGGCCTGAATTTCCCCACATGTCAGCTGACATCTGCATGGGCCTGGGAGGAGAACTGCAGCCGCCGGGAACTTATCCAGAAGGTTTAGGATTCTAGGCACATGTCTTTATTTATTTTAGGTTGATGAGGAAAACTTGGAAGATAAGTGAATAATCCTAGACTTGCAGAATCGCCACGGGGAGGGATTTGGAGTCAGGCAGGAGGCTGGACCAGGACCAGTGCCACCTACTGCACTTTGTGGCCCTTCTCCTGTCTTCTTGGTCCACATGATTGGGAAAATAGTAGGACCCGCCCCACCGAGCTGGCCTCCCTCCCTGCCGGCAGGAGCGGGGATGCCCACCTGAGCTGGGGCGGGCTGCGGAAGTCCTCCTCCCTGAACCAATCTGTAATGAATGGCTGTGGCCTCACCTCTCCCCACCTCCGGGGCAGACCTGCAAAACTCATATGAGAGGCTGCTGTGGGCCAGCCGCAGGAAGAAAGGGAGGCCAGCCTCTCTCCCAGCCCCTCTGTGCCCTTGCTCCCTCAGGAGGGGGGTGGTGGGGCCTCCGCTTCCTGGCCCCAGCCGGTTCCTGATGGCCTGTAAGCCACAGCTGTCTAGGCTGTAATTTGTGGCAGAGCTGAAGCAGTCTGGGGTGTGGTCCCCTGTTGGGGGACAGGGCAAGCTGGGGGCAGGGCCAGGCCCTGGGGCTCCCTGCTGCACGGGGCTCACAGTGGCCATCTAAGAGTGCAGGGTGCCAGGAGGAGGGCGGGCCAGGAGGTGCCAGGCCCAGCCGGGGCCTGGAGCCTGAAAGCCCAGCCACCTTCCTTGCCCAAGGCCCTGCAGGCAAGCAATGCCATCCCAGCCGAGTTCCGGGAGTTGGGGCGTCTCTGCCCATAGCTGCTGACTTTGGCAAAAAAGAAACCCTCCCACTTCACGCGGCTCCTTTCAGACAGCCGGGGTTTGAAGTCGCTGCGGAGAGGAAGACAATCTCCTCACTAATGCACCGTACAGTACAATAAATATTCTGCTGACGGATTCCGAACCCAGGAAACAATCCCGAAACCCTAAAATAATAATAATGATAATAATAAAAGCACCCGAAACTTCCAGAAGCCTCTTCCTTCTTTGGTAAAATTTTCATTAAGGTGGCAGTTGAAGCCATGCTCCCCTCCCCTCCCTCCCTGCCCAGCGCCTCGCTTTTGGGGTCAAGGTCTCCCTCCTGCGCTTGGAGCTCACAACGTGGAGGCCCGGGTCCCTCCTGAGGACACTCCTCCAGGTGGCCGGCCCACCCCACAGCCCCTCCTGCACCCACAGCACACTGGTGTCAGAGAGGCCTGGGCTTTTTCATTAAATCCAGGACTGGATGGGAGCGACCTGGCTACTTCAATTAATTTTTTTTCCCCTTTCAAATCATCAGGTTCCATTTCCTTCAGAGGAGGTGGTGTGGCGGGGTGGCTTGGAGTGGCTGGCTCGCCACTGCATTTGAATGTCGGGCTCGATGGCAGATAGGGCGGCATGGAGAATCGGGCCTATCTCCCGCCCGCATGCCAGGCGCACAGCTCTTATCGCAATCCCAGGAGCGGCCCCTTGCCACCTCCGCTATTTCAGGCGAGTGTCCCACCGTCTTCCCGGCTGTCAGGAGCCAGATAGCACCGGGCAGGGCCTCGCAGCAGGCATAATAAGAAGGAGAAATTGCTCCCGAGAAAAGTTTCCAAGGAATTAACTTCCGATGGGTGGAGGGGGCCGGGTGTGGGTGCCCGGGCCCGGGTGGGTAGGGGAGCGGGAAGAGGAGCACCAGGCCCCGGCTGAGGCTGGGAGGACCCCGCAGCCTCCGAGCAAGGCAGCCGAGGCCATGGAGTTTTCTAGAAGGGCTGCTCTGCTCCCACAGGAAAGGGCATGTGGGCAGACGAGGGGCTGCAGCAGAGGCTTTGGACTCAGGAGGGCCCTAGAGACCCCAGCTGCCCGAAGGGAGGGGGCTCTGTGTTCCCCCTTTGGTATTGACTGTGCCGGATATGCTGGGCTGCACGTCTGGCCCAAGACATCCTGAGGCTTTGGGTGTCCCCGAGACCTGGCTTGATGCCTTTGCTGATCCTTCCTGTTGGAGCAGCCTCCGCCGCGTCCTGGCCTCACTGCCTCTCTCAGGCTGCTATGTGTGAGGCTCCCATCCCCATGCAGAGGGCTCTTTAGTCTACAAAGCATTTCCTTCTAACCCTAACTTATGAATGTTTATTGCACACCTACTATGTGCCTGGCATTGTCTCAGGCACTGGGGACCAAGCATGGAAGAGGACGGACCCCATGATCCTGCAGACTGTCAGGGCAAGTCAACACAAACACCTTCCCGGGCGGGTGCAAGGAAAGGTCCTCAGAGAGCAAGAAGCGTCTAGAGAAAACGCGACCACGAGGCCCCTAGGTGTGGCAAGGCCACGGTTCAGCTGAGACCCTGGGCTAACCCTTTGGGCCTGTCCCGCAAGCCTTCCCTGTGCTATGGGGCCACAGACACTGTGTGTCCTGGGTGGGGACTTAGTGGGCCCAGCACCGAGCCTGGTATGCAGCAAGTGCTCAGAGGCGCTTCGTTCAGCCTTGAGCAGCAGCCAGGGGAACTGGAGACCTGGAGGTGTCCCCACAGGGAGCTGAGCTGAGCACGTGGAGCAGGGCTCCGGAGGGGCTGGACTGGAGCCCCCAGGTTAGAACCTGTGTCTGAGCCCTGGGACCCTGGCAAGGACGTGTTGCCTGGCCGCTCCCCGTTCACAGACTGGACACCCAGCCGCTCTGGAAGGTTCTCTGGACCTCAGTGTCCCAGCTGCTCTGATCCGAGATCCTTTTAGACATTGGCCAATGTGTCCCAGGCCTCAGTGGGCGCCCGGGCTAAGATGCAGGGCAGGAAGGGGGCTTGGTCTTCCAGCTAAGATCGCTAGCTTCTTCCCGGGGGTGACACGCACCAAGTCACAGAGCTGCAGGGCCACATGGAGACGGAGGGGCATGCTTAGTGAGCCACTGAACAACTAGTAAGGCAAGATGCCCAGAGAGGGTGTGTGGACTTCCAAAGGCCACACAGCCTGTGGGAGGCATTGAGTCCTGAGCCAGGGGCAGGCAGAGGGGCTGCTGGGAGAACAAGGCTCTTCCTTTTAGCTGTGGGGAGCCAGAGTGATCATCCCAGAGTAATTGGGTGCTAATACCATTGCGCCTCCCATTCCATCCTGCCCCTTCCCCAGGGCTCTCTCTCCGGGACCTCAAAGCCCTTTACCTGACAATACTGCCATTAACTCATAAATCCTCTGGCCTGCTGGGAGGAGAGGCGGGTGGTAGATTTGAGAGGCTGAGGAATTAACCGCAATTATTTCCCTGGATCAGGAGCAACCAGGTGGGCTCTGGCCTTTGTCAGGCAATTGTGGGTGGGGGCCGAGGGGCAAGGAGGGCGGGGCGTTGGCTGGTCCCTGAGGAAGCTGGCCTCTGACTTGGGGGCTCAAGCTCAGGACTGGGTCATAGGCAACAGCATTACTGGCTCACTTGTCACCCAGCTAGAAGGGAGGGAGCCTGGAATTAACCCCCAGCCACCGCTCTGCCCCAGCATGTGGTCTCTGATTGGGACAGGATGTCAGGCCTGCTCTCCACGTGCTGTGTGACTCAGGGCCATCCCTGCCCCTCTCTGAGTGGATCCCCATGAACCGATGCCCAGGGCCAAGGTCTCAGACTTGCCACCTGCCCCCAGATCCCCAAGGGCTGCCTTGCTCTGCTCAGAGGAAACCAGGAGGCTGGGGTCCGGCCCTCCCTGTCCAGCCACACCTTCCTGGACTGGTTTTCCTGTGCTGTTCAGTCCAGAGTCAGGCTGCCAGGTTCAAATGCGTGCACTGTGTGACGTTGGGTGACTTTGCCTCTCTGCCTAGTTTCCTCATCTGTAGAGGGGACGCACTAGCACTCACCCACCCACCAGCTCCTGATGTGTGCAGGCTCCGCTCTCCACCCCAGGACCCAGCAGTGAACAGGGCAGATGGGTTAACTGCGGGGCCACAGGACCTGGTGGGGGAGGCAGGTGACCCACACGAAGGAAGGTGACCTGTGGTCATGGGGGCAAAGTGCTCAGGGGGCAGGCAAGGTGGTGGAGGGGATTAGAGCGGAGGGTCCCTAGGGTCCAGAGGGTGGGGCATGAGGGCAGAGGTTGGTTCGTGCTGGTCCCTCCCCTCCAGGATGTGCCTCCTGAGAACGTGTGACCCACCGAGCTGAGAACGTGTGACCCACCGAGCCCACCAGCAAGGGAGAGGCGGCACCTCCCAGGGCAGGTCCAGGCTGCCCTCCAGGGCCCCACCCCACCCTGACCTTGGAGGAACCGAGGCATGGACTTCACACGCACCAAAGCCTGGGTGCCCAGCACGGCCCAGGGGTGGGCAGGGGCTTCCCCGAGCCGTGGCCTCACAGGCCTGGGCTGCAGGGACGGGGAGGGAGCCTGACCCCACTTCACAGATGGGGAAGCTGAGGCCCAGAGTGGTGGCAGCTCTAGGTCAAGGTCACACGGACAGGCCACACTGATCCCAGGAGCTGCAGCCTGCCCGGCACACTGGCCGCAGAGAGCGGGGGACGCAGGCCTGAGGCAGCCCAGCCTCAGAGCTTGTGGGAAACACTGTGTCCGGCTTTCCTTTCCCTCTCTCCCCACTCCCTGCCTTTCTCTCTTTCTTTCCAGGGCTGGGGACGTCACGCTGAGCCCCTCTCTGGCTCTGAGTGGCACCTCCAGGCCTTGCTCCCAACTTCTTCCCATGGGCACTCATGTCAGAAGGGACAGATGTCATCCTACCTGTCCTTGTCCTACCTGGGGAGTGGACTGTGCCCACAGGGGCAGCCAGATTTAGCAAATAAAAATGCCCAGTCACATGTGAATTTCAGGTAAGCAGCAAAGAATTTTTTTCATTTTTGGTACCAGGGATAGAACTCAGGGGTGCTCGACCACTGAGCCACATCCCCAGCCCTATTTTGTGTTTTATGTAGAGACAGGGTCTCACTGAGTTGCTTAGCGCCTCGCTGTTGCTGAGGCTGGCTTTGAACTCGCGATCCTCCTGTCTCAGCCTCCCTAAGTGCTGGGATTACAGGCGTGCACCACCGTGCCTGGCTTAGTAAAGACTTTTCTAATGTCAGTGTGTCCCGAGTCTGTCCTCTAGTCTATCTGGCCATGTCACCCTGGCGGGTGGAGCAGGGAGGAAGCCCAGAGCCACAGAACCTCCTCTGGCCTCTGCTTCCCTGTCTGGACAAGCAATCTGTACATAATGGAGATCAGGTTAAGGCAGACATGGCCCTCGTGCAGGGGGATGACCAGGTGGGGCCGGGCAGTGACCACATCCGGCACCTCACCCTGCTTCCTTCCCATCTCTGGGAAGGGTGTGCGGGGACAGCGGCAGGGTCAGACAGACCTGCACATCTGCCACTCTGCCACTCCTCAGCTCAGTCGCCCTATGTGAGTCACTTCTGTCCAGGTTTTGGTGCTGTCCTGTGAACAGCGGGCACAGCCTTCAAGCCCGACTTGGCTTTCTTCCAAAGTTTGGTGTGCATGGGGCAGGGGCAGGCAGGACCATTGAGAAATGGAAGATTCTTGGGGGACCAGAATGACTCCAGCCTCCTCCTCCGGAAGATGTGGCCCAAAGACACCATGTGGAAGCCCCAGCGTCACACAGCGAGTCCGTAGTGGAGTGCAAGGTTCAGCCAGGTTCGCTGAATCCTAGTCTGAGAGGTTTGACCCTCAAGGATCTTTTTTCTGGCAGGGGGTAATTGGGGATTGAACTCAGGGGTGCTTGACCACTGAGCCACATCCTCAGCCCTATTTTGTATTTTATTTAGAGATGGTCTCACTGAGTTGCTTTGTGCCTTGCTTTTTTTTTTTGCTCTGAGGCCAGCTCTTTAAATTTTTTTAATTTATTTTTTATTTGTTCTAATTAGTTATTCATAACAGCAGAATGCATTTTGATTCATTGCACACAGATGGAGCACAACTTTTCATCTCTCTGGTTGTACATGATATAGAGTCGCACCATATGTGCAGTCATGCATGAACCTTGGGCAATGATGTCCATCTCGTTCCACCATCTTTCCTGCCCCATGTCCCCTCCCTCCCCTTTGACCAGAGTTCCTCCATCCTTCCCATGCCCCCTCCCCCATTATAGATCAGTACCCACTTATCAAAGAGAACATTCAGCCTTTGGTTCTTGGGGATTGGCTTATTTCACTTAACATGATGTTCTCCAGCTCCATCCATTTACCTGCAAATGCCATAATTTCGTCCTTCTTTAAAGCTGAATGTGTATATACCACATTTTCTTTATCCATTCATCTATTGAGGGCATCTAGGTTGGTTTCATAGTTTAGCTATTGTGAATTGAGCTGCTATAAACATGGCTGTGGCTGCGTCACTGTAGTGTGCTGATTTTAAGTCCTTTGGGTATAGACCGAGGAGTGGGATGGCTGGGTCAGATGGTGGTTCCATCCCAAGTTTTCTGAGGAGTCTCCACACTGTTTTCCCTAGTGGTTGCACCAATTTGCAGTCGCACCAGCAGCGTATGAAGGTACCTTTTCCCCACATCCTCGCCCACAGTTATTGTTACTTGTATTCTTGATAACTGCCCTTCTGACTGGAATGTGACAGAATCACGGTGTAGTTTTGATTTGCATCGAGGATCTCAAAGCTGGAAGTTTAGTTTAATTTTTTTTTCGTCTGGAGGCAAAGGTTCATTCCGCAGGAAGCATTGTGGTGTGACAGGGCGTGAGTGGGGAAGAATCCAGGCAGTTGGAACCAAGGGAACCTGGGAAGTGTGTCCTCTGCACACTGGGTCTCCAGGAGTCTTAAGCCCCTGCAGAGAATCTGGAAAATAGCATTTAGTAGTGGCCCTGGGTGTCCTGTCCTGAAGTCCTTGGATCAGCCCCTATGTTTGCCGTGTGACCTTAGGCAAACGTCTTCCTCAATCTGGGTCCCGGTTGGGAAGAATATTCTTCCTCCAAGACTGAGGGCCAGTAAGACCATCATGCTTGTCTTTGAGGGAAAGACATTATGGACATGCCGTCCTCAGAGACATAGCTGAACAAGGAGGGCAGTGCAGACTGACCTGTCCACACGGTGTCCCAGCTGCCCCCACCTCTGTCTGTTCCTCCCCTCCCCCTTCCTCCTCCTCCCCTCCCCATTTATCTCTGAGCCTTCTTTCCTGCTGTGAGACTCTGGGCGGTGCTGGCTGCACTGTGATTTACGAGGGGGACTCTCCGCTCCCCCATCCTGCAATGAACAGGCTGGGGAGCAGGAGCTGACGGGCGGCTGGGTGGCCGTCCTGCATGTCCCACCTTTGCTCTGGCTTCTCCTCAGCTGGGGAGCAGGCTCACAGAGAGCTTTTGACAGGGGACAGCTTCAGTCCTGTGTCCAGGGGGGCAGCGGCCCGAGGCAGTGCTGGGGTCCCGCGGGGCTGAGACAGGGGACCTGCTGGAGGCCCAGGATCAGCCCCTGACCTCCAGAACCAGCAGCGCCTTGGTCCCATTGGCTGAGCACCTACTGTGTGCCACGTACCCTCCTGGCAGCTGAGGACACAGGCTGAGCACAGGCGCAGGCCCCTGTCCCTGTTGGAGCCCACAGCCGGTGGAGCAGAGGGGGTGCTGCTGGGAAGCTGGGGACCCCTTCAGACCCTGCTGCAGGGGAGGGGCTGCCGTGCTTTCCTCAGACACAGGGTGACTTAGCCGGTGCAGGAGTTGGAGGAGCCACTCTGTTATTTCAAGATTTAACAAACAAAATAACAGGACCCGCTGGTGCTTGGGAGATGGGCCCTTCTCTCTAGGTTGACTCCAGATGCCTCCCAGCTGATGTGAAGGGGTTCTGGCGACCCTTAAGAGTCCCCAGCTCTGTGTGCTGCTCCCAACCGGCCCACCCTCTGGTCCCCAGGGGACTAGTCACGGGGACAGGTGCTTCTCCCTCCCCATCTGCACTGCTTTCCTGGCCACTGCGTGAGATTCTCAAAGAGGTGGTGGGATCAGAGGTGGGGGGCTCTGCCACTGGGGGGCTTGGGCCAGCTGTGGTCCCCAGTGGGCCCAGCTGGTGGACTCTGCTGAGATGTCACGCAAAGCAATTGTTAAAGGTATTTATTGTCTTTGGGACTCTGGCATCACCACCATAGTCACCCTGCCTCCTCACTGGGGAAGGTGAGGGGACCCCGGAGGTGGTGGGGCTTCTGGGCAGCGCCTTCTCTAGGGCCTGACCCCCCCCCACCCCCATCCCTGAAGGCACCGCTGCCTTCTCGGCGGAGCAACGCTGCCACCTAGTGGCCATCGAGAGCCTTTCTCCTCCGAATCCAGGGCCGGCTTGGCCTCTGCCATCTGGAGCTGCTGTCCCAGGGTCCCCTCCACAAACTCTGTTCCCTCCAGGCCCCCAAAGCTCCGCATGAAGAGGGTTCCAAGCCTGGTCGCTGGATGACAGCTGCAGCCGCGGTGCGCTTAACGCTGGGGCAGCCTGGGGGACTGTGCGCTTGCACAAACCGGGATGCCACATCAGCCCGTCACACCAGGCGCCTCCTAGCAACCAAGAGTCCTGTGAACAGAGGCGGGTGGGGGAAACCACTGCCAGTCCAACCCAACGCCCTGTTTTCCAGTAAACTTTTGTTAAGTAGGAGGAGTATACTCTAACAACAAATGGGATGAGCACCCTAGCACAAGCCTGTAATCCCAGCAACTCAGGAGGCTGAGGCAGGAGGATTGCAAGTTGAGGCCAGCCTCAATAACTTAGTGAGACCTGTCTCAACAAAAGAAAAGAAAAAAAGAAAGGGCTGTAACTCAGTGTTAGAGCACCCCTGGGATCAACCTCCGGTGCCTAAATAAATAAACCTAAAATAATGCTAAAAAGAATTGCATAGTAAATACACACACCACTGACATTTTCTGTCATTATCAAGTATGATGTATTGCACATATTGTATTGCTGCACTTTTTCTAGTTGTAATTATTTTATGGTGCTGGGAATTGAATCCAGAGCCTGGTGCATGCCTGAAGAAGCTGGTGGTACACTTTCATATGCCTGGTGGTGCGTGGGGTCACGGTGGCTGAGAAGTCACTGAGCAGTAGGAATTTTTCAGCTGCATTATAATCTGACTGGATTCTAAGATGCTCTACTGTACGTGACATGTCTTTACGCAGTGCATGGATATCTTTTTTATTTTTATTTTTTGGATAGTACTGGGGATTGAACTCAGGGGCACTCGACCACTGAGCCACATCCCCAGCCCTATTTTGTGTTTTACATAGAGACAGGGTCTCACTGAGTTGCTTAGCACCTTGCCATTGCTGAGGCTGGCTTTGAACTCATGATCCTCCTGTCTCAGCCTCCCAAAGTGCTGAGATTACAGGCATGTGCCACTGCACCCTGCTGTACACAGATATCTTGCAGAGGGGGAGCAGGCTGGGGAGACTGGGCTGCTACCTTAAGGATGGACAGCTGGTCCTTGGGCCCCTCATCCTCTGCCATAGAGATTCCATCAGATCAGGCGAGGCCAGAGCTTGAAGCTTGCAGAGCTGGGAGGCTGAGGCCAAGGAGCTCATTCCTGTGACTGATGCCGTTTCTATTTCTTTTAATCTGTTTTGGCCCCCACCCTCTCTTTTTTTTGGTACTGGGGATTGAACCCAAGGGTGTTCAACCACTGAGCCACATCCCCAGCCCTTTTTATTTTATTTAAATTTATTTTTGTAGTTGTAGGTGGACAGCGTGTCTTTATTTTGCTTATTTTTATGTGGTGCTAAGGATCAAACCCAGTGCCTCACATTTGCCAGGCAAGTGCTCTGCCACTGAGCCCCAGCCCCAGCCCTAGCCCTTTTTATTTTTTTAATTTAGAGACGGTTTTGCTAAGTTGCTGAGGTTGGCCTCAAACTTGAGATCCTCCTGCCTCAGCCTCCTGAGTCACTGGGATTACAGGCATGTGCCTGGCCCTATAATTTATTCTCCATGTGGCTTCTACAAGGATCCTTTGAAAAGTCAGATTCAACTGCTCCTCCTGGGAGTCCTGCAGTTGTGAGGAGCGAGCTCCCTGGATCTGGGAGCTGCCCTGCCCTTTCAAGATGGCGACCTGGCTGTATGCCAGAAACTTGCAGTAAACAGGTGGACAACTTAAGGAAGTGCACAGCATTGGCTGGCGGCAACGTCACTGTGCATGCTTGGCTCGTGGGCAATGCCTGCTCTGATACACGCCTGTATTCTGCTCATGCATTCCCCTCGTGCTTGATAATGCTATTCCTGCTAATTGGTTATAACTCTGCTCTGTAATACTTCCTGCTGTATGAAAAAGTATATAGAAGGTGGCTGGGGGAAAAAGCGGGAGAACAAAGAGAACCTTGGAAGGCAAGAAGAGCGCTCGACAAAATAAAGACTGCTTTCTAAGAACAACGGTGTCCTTATTGTCTCCTGCCGGCGGCGACGATATGCAGTGAGGCTGCACTGCCCAGAGATCCCCTCCCAGACCTTGCAGTCTGCCTCTGGCTACGGGCCATGTGCTTTCCTACCTCAGGGCCTTTGCACTTCCTCTTCCCTCTGCTCGGAAGCCGGAAAATGTGAGCAAAGACAGAGGTTCTGCCGGCAAGAGAGCAGGAGACCACACACCCAAACACGCAGGCCAGACACTCATGCTCTTCCCTCTGCCATGAGCAGGAGCCGGGGACTAGCAGGAGAAGGCTGCACTGAGACTGCAGAGCAGGGCGCCAGGACCCCAGGGAAAGGGTCCGTGGCTGAGCCACGCTGCCCCGGCATGGGTAGCCCCGCCCACCAGTGTGCAGTGCTCGCGCTCCCTCGAGCCTCTCTGGAGGAAACTTCTAGAGAAGTAGCCTCAGCCTCTAAGATGGAATCCAGACCCGGTAGTGTGGTGACTGTGAGGACCTAAGGCTGCCACAAACCCGGGAGGCACAGGGGCAGGGGAGGTGCCAATGCTGGAGTCCTCTGGTGACAAAGAAACATCAGGGAGAAGACGGAGGGGACAGGAGAAAGCTCAGGGAGGCAGGTGCTTTTGCAGTTTCCTCTGTCCTCGCTGCAGGTGCCGAACCTCACACAGAGCTGACACGAAAATGGAACCAGGGTGGGGACAGGCCGGCGCCCCTGCGCCCCTGCAGCCCCAGCTACCCTGGAGGCCGAGGCCGGAGGACGGCTTGAGCCCAGGAGTCAGAGGCCAGCCTGGGCGCCATGGCTAGACCCCATCTCAGTCACACACCTGGACACAGAATTGTTAGTGAAGGGAACTCCAGGGGCTAATTAGGGGCGGTGGAAGAGAGCCAAGAGGAGTGGGCGGGGAAAAGAGATGTGATGTTCCTTTCCGAGACGTGGTCTAGGAATGGTATGTAGTTAGAATAATAAGAAGTGTGGCCCTCTTTATACAGAGTGTGCTCGATTTTTTTTTTTTTTTTTGGTACCGGGCATTGAACTCAGGGGCACTCGGCCACTGAGCCACATCCCCAGCCCTATTTTGTGTTTTATGTAGAGACAGGGTCTCACTGAGTTGCTTAGCGCCTCGCCGTTGCTGAGGCTGGCTTTGAACTCGCGATCCTCCTGCCTCAGCCTCCCACAGTGCTGGAATGACAGGCATGTCAGCTTTCTGTTACTGTAACAAATAAGTTGACATAATCAACTCATAAGGAGGAAAGGTGTATTTTGGAGACTCCAGTCCATGTGGACAGGCCCCACTGCTTTGGGCCTGTGGTAGCTCATGGCAGCAGAGCAAAGCTGCTCTCCTCAGGGCAGGGAAGTGAGACAGAGAGGGCCTGGGCCCCACGGTCTCCTTCAAGGGCTCATCCCAGTGACCTAGACCTCCCACTAGGCTCCACCTCTTAATTTTCCACCTCCTTCTGATAGCGCTACTCTGGGGAACTTTGGGCTTAAGATCCAGCAGAGGAGCCGGGCGCTGTGGCACAGCCTGTAATCCCAGTGGCTTGGGAGGCTGAGGCAGGAGGATCGCGAGTTCAAAGCCAGCCTCAGCAATGGCGAGGTGCTAAGCAACTCAGTGAGACCCTGTCTCTACATAAAACACAAAATAGGGCTGGGGATGTGGCTCAGTGGCCGAGTGCCCCTGAGTTCCTTCCCCTGCACCAAACAAAAAACAAAACAAAACAAAACAGCAGAGGAACCACATAAAACAGAACAAAGTACATAGTAAAAGACTTAAAAACCCCATAAAGCAGGAACAAGTTACATAAAATAATAAGATAGAGCACAGATAATAGAAATGTTCATATACATAAATGGGTCTCATTTGCCAAGTGAAAGAAAAAATTCCGATTGGATTAGAAAACGAAATTCCACATAATCCAGAATGGTTGGACATAAAGTTGGGCTAAGGTGTATCAGGCACCGCAGATAAAAATCTTAATAGACCACGGTCATCACACTAGCCCACGTGGACTTCAGCGTCAAGGCTGAGGGGTGCTCTGGAATGCACCAGTGTCCGTCCACCCTCGAGGCCAGGGCTGCGGACACCTCTGCTCTAAATAGCAAGTGCTAAATAAAGTGCAAATCACTTGGGATACAGGGAAACAACGTTCAACTAACTTCCCATTGTGTGACAGGTGAGGGACACCCGAAGTCTTCATCATGTGGCCAGTAACTTATTTATTTATTGGCACTAGGGATTGAACCAAGGGTGCTTAACCACTGAGCCACATCCCCAGCCCTCTTTAATATTTTATTTAGAGATAGGGTCTCACTACGTTGCTGAGGCTGGCTTTGAACTTGCGATCCTCCTGCCTCAGCCTCCTGAGCTGCTGGGATTACTGGTGTGCACCACTGCGCCTGGAGTGACAGATAGCTCTTATCCACTGCTGGCTGTGCAGACAGGTCACACATGGGTGCCCCACTTCTGGAACAGATCGCTGCATTATTGAGAACTCAAGGTCAATCTCTGTCCCTCCCTCCCTCTCTCCCTTTGCTGGGACTGAACCCAGGGCCTGGTGCATGCTGAGCAGGCACTCCACCCCTTGAGCTAATGCTCCAGCCCAAGATCTAACCCTTGTAACAAAAAGGTGCCAAGATACACAGGCCTGAAGAACAGAGAAGTCTGGCCTCCATAGAGACGGGCCAAGGCTGGCTGCTGTGCTCCCAAGGGCCCCTCGGGGGTGGAGCCTCCCTCCCGTCTCTGGGCCCTGCCCCTGGTCCATGCTGGGTGTGTGCTGGGTGTCCATGATTCCAGGGAGAGGGAAGGGCAAGGAGGCCCATCGCTGCCAAGCACAGAAGGGGCACACGGACTTGCAGGCAGGGTCCCTTGCTGAGCGAGCACCAGGAGGCCCCAGCTAACGGCAATGGAGCATGGGAAACATGGCCTTCTGCGCACGGGCGAGGACACATTTGCGCAGCCACCTGGATGGAGCGGCCAGGACTTCAGAGAACCGTGGGCAGTGTCTCCAAGGTGCACAGCAGACACCCTGTGACCGGCCTTCCAGGGGAACACTCCAGTCATGGAAGTGGACAAGGTAGCGTCATGTGTGACATCAGGGTGCACCTTACCTGGCGCCCAACCACAGAAGCCAGATACCAAGGGCAGCACAGCTTGGCCGAAGTGACCAGGTGCAGAGACAGACCGCAGTGGGCAGTGGCTCCTGGGGGTGTGCGGATCTGGGCTGCCAGGCAGGCTGGCTCGCTGTGGGTGGCCGCCTCCCCACGTCCTCACACACAGAACCGTCATCCAGCTGTCCCCTAATGATTTGTGACTTTTCTGTATACATGTTCTATTCCAATAAATATTTTAATTAACAAAACTGCTGAAAGATAAGAGGATGTGAGCCAGTGGAAAGACACATCCTATTTCAGGAAGGAGACCCAGCACCATGAAATTTTAATTCTCTCTAAGCTCATTGATAAATAGACTTTGATTCTGATAAAAGAAAAATCAACAGTATTGGTTCAAAGAGTTTTGTTTATCCCAAAGCTCAGATGAAAAAGTGCACCAGTAAGCACGGTTAAGAACATTCTGGAAAGACAGCGCTGACGGGAAGGACAAAGACAGTGTGAAGCTTCCCTCGTGGAAAACACGTGGCCGGCTTTGGGGCTGGGCCGTGGCCTAGTGGTAGAACCCTTGCCCAGCATGCCCAAGGCTCTGGGTTCACTCCTGCACCCCAAAGCAACCAAGCAAGAACCCAATGTGGTTTCCATCCATGGATTCCCAACTGAACCCAGAAACAGGCCTAAGTTCAGACTCTTACTTTATATTTAAAATAAATTATAGGGCTAAGATTATGGCTCAGTGAGAGAGTGCTCGCCTAGCATGTGTGAGGCCCTGGGTTCAATCCTCAGCACCACATATAAATAAATAAAATGAAGATATTGTTTCAACCTACAACTAATAAATATTTAAAATACAATAAATTGTAACTGGGTGCCATGGCACATGCCTGTCATCTCGGAGACTTGGGAGGTTGAAACAGGAGGATCGCAGTTGGAGGCTAGTCTCCCCACTTTAGACTCTGTCTCAAAATAAAAAACAATAAAGGAGTAGGGATGTGGCTAAGTGGTAGAGTGCACCTGGGTTCAATCCCTAGTGCTGAATAAATACATAAATTAAAATAAATAAATAAATTGCAAAGGACACAAAGATTCAAGTGTGAAAATGACATCATGAACACCTGTGAAGGGAGACAGGAGAGTCCTCACGACGTTCATGTGGGGAAAGAAGGTTTCTAGTCACAACTGAAAAATCTGGAAGCTGTTTGAAAAGACTGATTAATGTACTTATTTAAAAAAAAAAAATTCTACCTGCTTTAAAAAGATGCCATCATTAGCAAAGTCGATAAAGCAAACGATAAGCTGGGAAAATACACTTGCACCTCGTTGGAGGCAGAGGGTTAATGGAAATTGACAAGAAAGTCAAACCACCCAACAGAAAAACAGGCCAAGGATCGGTCAGGGCAGTTGCTGGAGGAGGGAATCCAGATGCGCTCAGACGCGGGAAGGGGAGCCTAGCGCGCTCCGAGTAAGATCAATGTCCATTTAAAAGTACGGCCATGTGCCATGTTCCTGTTTTCACCCTGGCAAAAATCTGAAGGCGAGATGGCACATCCTGTCGGTGAGTCTGTGAGACGGACATTCTCCTAAGCTGTGGGTGGGACAAGGTCCCAGGGTCTTTGGGCGCGGTGGCAGCCAGGTGCCAGGCAGCTTGGCAGTACCGATTAGCATTTCAAATACACGTTCCCTCTGACCCAGCAGTGTCCCTGCAGGAAGGTGCCCCTTGGAGATACTGTGCACACGTGAAAAGACAACTGTATACAAAATTTTTCATCGTTGAGACCTGGCTGGGCCCGGAAGCCTCCTGCTTCTGGTCTCTCCCTCTCTCCCGTCCCTTCTCCTCCACCTTCCTCCCCTGCCCCGTCCCCATTCCCAGACCTGCCTCTCTGTCCCCCACGTCCACACTTGCCTGGGAAGTGGGAACCCTTAGAGGAGGCTAGAGACTCACTGCAGGAGCCGAGGAGGCCCAGACAAAGCTGCCCTTCCTTCCTGCAGGTGTGGACAGGGCTGCCTCAGCCCTGGAAGCCCTGGCCGCCGTCCTGGCGCACAGGGGCTGCCGATGTGGGGGAGCCTACACTACAGCAGGTAGAGAGGGCAGGAAGCGGCATCCAGCTGTGGGCAGCCCCCAGCGGCTGGATCCGTCCTCGCCTGACAGATCCGAGGTGGCCTCTGCAGCTCTGCGGCCAGTAGGCTCCTTGTGTGAGTCAGATGGAGCTGCCTCCTGGCCTCGGCAGGAAGCCTCCCACACGGCACTGCAGCCTTATCCACTCAGAGCTCTCGACCACGGAGCCACATCCCCAGCCCTATCTTGTGTTTTATATAGAGACAGGGTCTCACTGAGTTGCTTAGCGCCTCACTAAGTTGCTGAGGCTGGTTTTGAACTCGCGATCCTCCTGCCTCAGCCTCCTGAGCCTCTGGGATGATAGGCGTGCGCCACTGCACCCGGCAGTTTCCCCTTTCTTACTGTCACGAGCTGGACTAATTAACCTCACGGCCTCCCTCTGAAACCAGGGATTTGAGGTGGAGGTTGGGCTTATCCGGGGCCTGAGGAGGCTCTGTGGGCATCTGGCGGCCTCCTCGACCCCTCTGGGGCAGGGTCGTCTCTCTGTACCTCTGGGCAGTTGAAGACCAGACTCGTTCTTTACGGCTTTATTGAGATTCGACTGACACACAGTGAACTGCACATATTTAAGTTTTCCCACGTGGCAGGTTTTGATATTTGCCTACGTTGTTGAAACCGCCAATCAAATCAGGATGATGGACGTGTTCGTCACCCCCGTGTTTCCGTGTCCATCACCCCTCCGCCTCCCTGCTGCCCCTTCCGCAGTCTTGTCGAGCTTCGCCTCCAGCACAATTGTTCTGAAATTCACCCAGATTGTCCTGAAATTAGTAGTTTGTTCCATTTACCTGTGATGGACACTTGGGGTGTTTCCTATTTGGGTAAAGCCTTTTTTTCTTTTCTTTCTTTCTTTTTTTTTTTTTTGCCAGACTGGGGGTGGAACCCAGGGGTGCTCATCCTCGGTCCTTCTTATTTTGAGACAGGGTCTTGCTGAGTTGCCGAGGCTGGCCTCTAACTTGCAATCCTTCTGCCTCAGCCTTCCAAGTTGCTGGGGTTACAGGCACGGGGCCCGGTGCGGCCACATAGAGCTGCGGGGAGCGTGCACTCGTGGGGTGTGCTCTTGTTTCTCCTGAATAAATGTCTAGGAGCAGAATGGCCGGGACACGGGACGGGTGTAACTTCGGCTTTTAAAGAAACCTCTTTTCTGCAGTGATTGGTCTCTTTTCCATCCCCCGAGGGGGACAAGCAACCTTGCTCCTCTATGTCCTGGCCAATACATGGCATGGGGGGGTCTTTTCCGTTCAGCTGTTGTAGTAGGCGTCTGGTGATTTCTTATGTGGTTTAACAGGCATTTCCCTGATGGCCAGGGACAGCGAGAATCTCGTCGTGTGCCTATTTGCCATGAATTGATCTTTGGCAAGGCGTCCGTCTAAATCCTGTGTCTGATAACAATTTAACACTCAGTTATTTTTGTTTTCCATTTTGGGGATTGATGCTTTGCTACCAACCACTGATGTGACTTTGACAAATTGCTAAACCTCTCCAAGCTTGCTTCGCCATCTACGGGGAGGATCCATGTGAGGATTGATACGCACTAGCTGCTATCATGATACACTTGTCTTATTATACAGATGAGGAGACTGAGGTTCAGAGAGGGGCAGGAACCTGCCCAAAGTTGCACAGTAGGTTAGTGCTAACCAAGCATTGCGCACAGGACTCCTGATTCTCCATCCTCAGAAGTGAGGTGGTGACACGGCTGGGAGGCAGCCTGATGTTGTCAAGACAGCACAGGCACTGGTGCAAATTGTGGCTCCGCAAGGCTGTGTGACTTAGGGAAAATAACTTGACATCTCTGAAGTTTGGTTTTCTTGATTCGAAAATGTGGATCCTGATAGCAAAACACCAGAGTTATAAAGAAAGGGAAATAGGCCAAAAAGTCCCTGGCTGTGCTGGGGAGGGGCACCGTGGGACAGGATGGAGCAGGGAAGGAGGTGGCCACACAGGCAGAATGCCCTTCTGGGTCCCAAACAGGAAGCCAAGTTTCCAGGCACAGGCACCAGAATTCATAGACAAAGCTCTCTTTTGCGTGGGGGATCTTGGGACCCCTGGGCCGTGCACCCGCTTCACTTACTCTTCCTTGGGTCTGGGCTCAAGCACCACCTCCCCGAAGCCCTCCCGGCCTTCTCCTTCCTCACAGCCTGTCTTACAGCCCAGCAGCCCCTGGGGTCACCCCTTCATAATCAGTTTTGTGATTTGTTGATTGATGTTTGGCTCTGGGGCTGGCTGCCAGCGGGAAGGACAGGGGCGCTGTGCCCAGGAGGCTCTGAGCCCCTGTGGCCGGGACCGAGGGGGCGGCTGGGAGGGAGCTTGAAACACCGAGTGCCGAGGCCATCGGTCACCCTGGGCGGCCAGGCCCCAGCGCTGAGCGCCTGGGAGGCCTGAGCTACGGCGTCGGAGGGAACGGCCGCCAGCAGGTGGCGCCAGTGCCCGCCTGATGCAGGTGCGGGCGCATCTCGGTTGCTGGGCGGCTGCGTCCCTGGGCCTTGGGGGAGCTCCCGAGGGGCGGGCGCTGAGGTGTGGCCCTCGTGGGACGCCATGGCCGTGCTGCGCCCTGGAGTTGCCCCCTCTTCTCCTGCGCCCACGGGCTGCTGGGACAGTGGGCCGGGCCCAGGTGTGCGGTCCCGCCCCTGCTCAGGGACGCCCCAGCGGGTGCCCCTGTCCCAGGGAAGCCCATGCGTTCTCGGCCAGGGAGGTCGATGAGTGCAGTTTATAAACAGCCCAGGCGGGCTGCTGGGGCTCCGGCTGCTCACCCACCATCCGCCACACCCAGCTCCCTCGAGTGGCCCCTGACCCCTTCGCTGCGCTCTGCCCGAGGCCCCAGGCATGTTCCAGAGGCTTCCGGAGACCACCAGGGCCGTCACCGCAGAGCCTTGCTGGCCGTCAGCCCTCCGTGGACCCACCTGGGGGGGAGCGGTCGCGCGGCTCCTGGAACTCAGCGCCAGCCATCGTCGCAGTGTTCTGGCCCGGGATCCCGCCTCCACTGCACCGCTGGTGCAGGCTGCGAGCCCCTCCCTGGGCTGTGGGTGGCCTGCTGGAGGGTCTCCCTGCTCCTGCCCTCGCCCCCTACCAGTCTGTCCTCTCTCAGCCACTGCTGAGGGGGAGGGCCTTTCCAAACACCAATCGTCGGGCAGGTCCTTTGCTGGACCCTCCCCAGTGGCCTCTGGAGTAAAGCCAGGGTCTGTTCTCACAAGGCCCCATTCCTGCTACACCTGCCCTGCTCCAGGTGCTCCCACTTTGTTGGTCTGAACCACAACAGCTCCTTCCTGCCACAGGGCCTTTGCACAGGCCACACTTGCCTGTGTGTCTGCTTGGCTTGCACCCAAATCTTTTCTCCATGTCACCTCTCAATGAGACGCACCCTGATGACTTCATTAAACTGAAATTCTCCTAGGGGTATCAACCCCCCCTCTACATTGATCCTTCTTTCCATGGCACTTACACCTACTACACGATTGACTTATCTCTTATTATTGCTATTTTAATTTTCTTTCCTTTGGCAGCTAGAAAATCAGCTCTGCACAGGCAAGGTTGTTCAGGTCACTGCTGTCTCCCAGTGCTCAGAACAGCACCTGGCACGTAGTAGGTACTCAGTAAACCCTGGCTGCAGATGCGTGTGGCAGGTTCCTGGGGCGTCCGTGGGGGACGCGTGGGCTGTGGAGGAGGAGTCACTGACCGGAATCTGGAGACGTGCTGAAGGGCTTTGGTGAAGCTGGCATCCCGATTGTGAAGTCGTGTGTCGTGCTGATGGTCTTGGTGAGTGGCCATCAGGCACAGGAAGGCCAGCCCATGGCAGGGGCCCTGGCAGGTCCTGACAGAGAAGGGGTCAGAAGGCAAGGTGAAGCCCAGAGAATCTGGGGGCCCTTCTGTGGCCGGAGGCACTGCGCCTGGCGTGCTGGCCGTGTAGCTGGAGGGCTGACCTGTGGCTCAGGATGTCCCGAGGCCAGCCCTGCGGTGCAGGCGGCTGTGGGAGCTGCTTCCGGGGGAGCTGCGGAGGCGTCTGGAGGTGTGGGGGCCGCACTCGCCTGTTTGGGGCAGAGGCTGAGTGACTGGTCCTCAGACACAGGCCTGGATGAGAGGGCGTGCTGTGGCCCAGGCCTGCCGGGTCCCACCCGGTCACCTGTACGGGTGCGGGAGCCAGCGCAGCCCGTGGCCCAGGGCTTGCAGGAGGGGCCAGGAAGGCCCAGTGACCAGAGAAGGCTGCTGGCCAAACGTGGCTTGGTCACATTTGCCTGGGCTTGTCAGGGAGACGGGAGGGGCAAGGGGCCAGGACCCTTGGAGAACTGTGGGCTCTGGTGAGCTCCAGCGTGGGGGAGGAGGCCCGGAGGCTACAGGCCCGGCTCTTCCCCCGTGTGTCAAGGTAGTGTCACCTGGAGGTGAACTGCACTGAGTAAAAGCTCACATGTCGCTGCTGGCCCTCGTTGGGGGCAGCTAGAGTGAAGCTAGTGCCACCACTGAGGGTCCAGCCCCCTTAAAAAGCAGTTTCCCTAGGCCCAGAGAGGCTCAGCCAGTTTCCTGTGGTCACACAGCATCATATAGATGATAATGATGTTGATGATGGTGGAGATGGTGGAGATGATGGTGGAGATGATGGTGGAGATGGTGATGGTGATGGAGATGGAGATGTTGGGGATGGAGATGGAGATGGC
>PVHX01001581.1:0-200832 GCA_004024805.1 Geosciurus inauris
TATATACAAGTCCTTTGAACAGTGCCTGGCATGCGCTCAATATATGGTTACTGCATCACTAGCATACGATATGCTGTTTGACAAGGTCTACAGTCCACCTGCAGCAATCTTCCAGCTCCAGAGATACCAAGCCCCACAGCCTGAGAAACACTGCACTAGAGCAGTGATTTTAAACAAGGGAGGGAAGGAAGGGAGGAGAATCATG
This sequence comes from Geosciurus inauris, assembly GCA_004024805.1. Lineage (NCBI taxonomy): Eukaryota > Metazoa > Chordata > Mammalia > Rodentia > Sciuridae > Geosciurus > Geosciurus inauris. The sequence continues at coordinate 206 of PVHX01001581.1, forward strand.
TACAGCTTTAAAAACACCCTGCAGGGTCCTTTTAACTTCCTGTGCATGTCATGGTCCAGGAGGCCTTAGAAGGTGCTCTGTTAATTCACTGCAGGCACACCCAGAACCAAACTCTATCAACTCAATTTCATCTCTACTTTCCACAGACTCTGATTTCTACTACTATGCCCATTAGAACCCAATTCTGTTACAACAAAACCATGGTGGTTTTCCTTGGGGTTTCTTACAAAGGTATTTTGTATCTGTATATAACTAATAAAAGTTTATTAATACATTTACTAAATTGAGCACTTAAGACTCCATTTCAGTGGGAACTGGTAACAATTTTTTTCAATAAAGTTGATACTTTTTATTATAAATAGATGATCTTTATTAAATGTTATGGATATACAAAAAGAAGGACATAATCATCTAATTTCCTTTTCCAACACTCACAACTCTGTTAAAATCTTGTTAGATGTTAGGAAGGATAAAACTTTTTGTTGTTGTTAATGAAGTATAATTAAAATTTTATTTTTTATTGGTTCTGCTTGGTTATACATGACAGTAGAATCCATTTTGATAAAGTTATACAAGAATTGAATATATCTTTTTCTAACTAGGACCCATTCTTGTGGGTGGACATGATGATGGGGTTCACTTAGGTATTTTCATATGTGTACATAGGAAAATTGTTACATTTATTCTATAGTCTTTAAGAAGGAAAAATCTTATTCCCACATTCTGGCTTATCATCTTCCTGAGAACACCATGGCTTTGGACTTTTGTGGGAACTGATCTTCCAAGCTTTGATGGATTTGTTCAGTGGCCCTCAGTGGGCCCCAGAGGTGGCAGGGAGAGAAAGTTCCTTCCCTGTGTAGATGTTAGTTTCCCAGAAGCCCTGATCTGAGCTACAGTGTGCCCTTCATCTCAGCATCATTCTAGCAAGTCCTATGTGTGAAGAAAAGAAAATGGAATGGTACACACATGCCTATATACCCAGAAATTCTCTAGAAGGAACTACCTAATGTATGATTGTTCAGAACAGGCTGAGTATCTGGGGTAACTCAGACCTTCTTTGCACTGTATTTATTCATTTAATAAACATTTAGGTAGAGCTTCCTGTATTATTCATCATACAGATAGGATAGGATATTCCTTAATAATAATTTAGGAAGAGATGCTGCTTGAATGTAAAGATAAAGAATCAGCACAGCTGCTTCTCTCCTAGGGTAGTAACTCAAGCAGTAATGCAGGAAAAGAGCAGAGGTGGGAGAAAGGAGCACACCATAAAGTTGCAGATGTGCTTTTAAAAGTGCAGTGCAAGCTGACTGACAGCTGTTTAAAATCTCCCAGACTCCCTAAACTCCAGATCTCCCAAAGAACAAAAAGCACAAAGTATCTCTCTCAAGGCCTATAGATGTAGAAAACCATCCTCAAACACCCTGAGTTGCCTCTCACTGGTGGGGGGACTTGTGTTCTATATCCAAGTCTTACAGATCCTAGACAATAGCATCAAGCAGGATGATATGAAAGAAAATCAACTAGAACCTTACAGAGGGCAGATATTGGATCAAAGCATGATGCTAACAAAATTTAATAAAGAGATGCCAATAACATGTAAGCCCTACTGTAGTTGTTTCTGGGTTGGAGTGAAGATGTAGGAAAATGTAAATTGCAATTGGTGTGTGCATAGTTGAAGTTGATTCTCACTCTTTCTCTTTAGCTTCTCATGCTCTCGAATAACCAGCAAGCTACCACCTGGGATATAGGATCTAGCCAATTGCACATTCTCAAGGCATGTGTGTACATAATAAAAATAAAAAATAAATAAATAAAAATAAAATACTACAAGAGCAAAGAGCAGATGAAGGAGGGTCAACATATGCATTCCTAACTCCAGAAAAAGGATATATAAACCAGGTGTAGTGGCTCACACCTGTAATTCCAGCAATTTAGGAAGCCAAGGCAGGAGGATCACAAGTTTAAGGCTGGTCTCTGCAACTTAGTGAGATCTTATCTCAAAATTAAAAATTTTAAAAAAAAAGTGCTGGGAATGTAGCTCAATGGTAAAGCATTCCTGAGTTCAATCCTCAGTATTGAAAAAAGAAAAAAAAAAAGAAATATATACTTAAGTAGAAAAAAGCAATTAAAAGGTATCTGAATATAGATAGGAGAGGATTTTTTAGAAACCTGTACAGAAGAAGTGCTGTGGTCTCAATGTTTCCCCAAATTCATGTGTAGAAACTTATTTGCCAATATGTCAGTATTAAGAAGTGTGGCCTTCAGGAGGCGATTGAATCATGTGTGAACAGTCCTCGTGATTGAGATTAGGCACTTCATAACTGGTCTGAAGGGAAACAGAAACCACCCTTTGGTTCTTCTGCCAGATAAGGACACAGCGCTGATCCCTCTGGAGGATGCAGCAATGAGGAAGCAAAGCGCCGAGAACAGCCCTTACCAGCAGCTGATCTTGCAATTCTCAGCTCAGAACTATGATAAATAGATTTCCATTATTTATAAATTGCTCAGTCTATGGTATTTTGTTATAGCAGTATGAATGGCCTCAGGCAAGAAGTAAGAAGCAAGATCAGTTAGACCAAGTGTCAGGTCCATGGTTTATGCCAGTTAGTAGCTTTGATCTTTGTCAAGGAGCTCTCTAAGCCTCAAATTTTTTAACTTTAAAAATGAGGTGAATTATACCTAATCCACAGGATTAATGAAAAACTTAAGACATCTTCTTTTATAAAGCACCTGGCATATGGTAGAGGCTTTAAATGCTAGCCATCATTCTTTTTGGCAGAACAGTATCTGACAGTGTCATGGTAAGAGGTCAAGGATCAGCATAACATTAAAGAACTAAGGATGTAAGCATTCTGATATTCAGATCAGGTAACTCTAACCAAAGGGGACTAAAAACAGGCCTTTGGGCCCTCAGCCAGCCCTGGACTGGCCCCAAGGCAGAGGTACAAACTTCCTTCTGCATAGTGATCAAAGGTGCCGGCAGGGACAGTGCATACAGAATTGGGGGTTCAAGGAGAATTCAGGCAGAAGGGCACTGTGTGAGATCATTTCCACAAACATTTACCATAGACACATCTCCAACGGGCCCGGGATGGGCCCTAAGAGGAACCTAAGGGAGAATGGACCCTGACCTGCTCCATACTAGGAATAGGTTTCCGTGTTGCAGAACACTGGATCAGATGCTGATGGTGAAGGAAGAGAGCACGCAAGGTGAAAGGAGCTCAGACTGAACTGGAGATCAAGAGAATTCCCCAGGGGAGCCAAATGAAGAACACTTGAGAGAGGAGAAGGGAGTCCACAATCACAAATGAGCCTGGGGTCAACTGAGGACAAGGGCTGAGCAGCAGCAGCAAAGGGGTAAGTCGAGGATAGCCATGCAAACTGACACTTATGAGACCAGCAGTTCCTGAACTCAGGCCATGTACAGCCTTCCAGGCAGGCAGGCAGGCAGTTATGGGTACACTTCATCAGTTGCCCAGGTGTCCCAACCTCCCAACATTCATCAGTGCCACCAGTAGCTTTTTGATCCTTCTCTGGGACACAGCAACTCAGAAATTACAGCTGAAATATTCAAGATTCTTGTAGAAGATGCAGCTGCCAATCCAACATGGGCATGGCAGTGAGCAAAGACAACAACCCATATTCAAAGACCACTCTGAATATTACCAGGTGATAAAATTACCAGGCCTGGTTTTTAATGTCTTCATTCTATGAAGTCATTGAATCCTCCCAAATGCCTGTGAGATAGACACTATTCTATTCTTACTGTAACTTTTTAGAAGAAGGAATAAACAGAGAGAGGTTAAGTAAGGAGCTAGGATAACCTTGAAGAACTTTTTGACAAATGTGCGCGGTTGTCATTCACAGTTTCTTCCTGTGCCCCCCTCTAGTTATTTCCCAGCCAGGGCTGCAGGTTAAAGAACAGACTGTGGCGCTGATACTTAGTAAAATTAAACAAGTTAGGTGAACTTTAATGCTCTTACCTTTGCCTCATCTAGCTAATTAAGATAATGGAGCACAGATTACATGCTTGGTGCTCTGGGGTCATGATATTGACCCTAAAGATGATAGTGAAGTGCCTCAGAGCCATATTTCGCTTTTTGTTATCATATACCTCCAGTTTTCCTCCTCACCCTTTTGCTTGATCATTTCCTCCTTTCACCCAGCCTCCCACCACCTCCTCCCAAGTGTCTTAATCTTAACACCTTGAAACAGCCATGTGGATCTCACTGTGGTCTTACACAATCGCCAGCAGTTAAATCCAAATTTGGACACAGCGTGGAAATGGAGCTAGATTTTCAAAGGACCAGTGAAGTGTAGAAGACTGAGCTTTACCCTAAGGGAGATATTAACTGAACCAGTTTCATCAAAATCTATTATTCTATTCTGGGGACATGCTTGTTTAAAACTGCTGTAACTGAGCTTGTTGCCATCAAGAAGCAGCCAATGTGGATCTTATTGCACCTCCAAGGTACTATTATGTGAGTTCAGTGGAGCCCAGGTGCATGTGTGCATGTCAAAAGAGCACACATCTGAGCACATAGGAGATTGTGGGCTAATAGCGGAGTGGCATGTATTATGCCTGAATCCTGGGCTAATCAGGCACAAATCTCTGGAGTCTACCTAGGGACGGGACACCAAAACCCTCACTGAGGAAGTCTACATCTGAATCCCATAATAGGTTGACAGTTTCCCTGCACTTGCAGAAACATACTAAAAGAAGGAGAACCTGTAGGTTCTAACTTCTCAGGGGCTGGACTTCCTGCTCCTCTGGCTTGATGAAGCCCTTAGGTCTCAGGCTCTTTTTCTCCCATGGATCATGCCCTTCTCTGAGTTTTGGTTTCCTCTGTGATCCAGGAAGGCTTACAGAAAGCCCTAGGTGGGTAAAAGGTACTAATCTAACCACATGATTCCAGCCCCCAGAGGCCTTCATTTAACATCTGACTTTGTCTCAGAACAATATGCTCAAGATAACCAACATCTTTTTGATGATCGCAAGGTTGAGGGCTCTTCAAAATCTATTTCTCTCTTCTCATCACCATGGTAATACTTGTGGCCAACCCTACTCTCTAAAAGGAATGCCTACTGTATACTTTTTCTTTTTGGTATCCTAGAAATAATGCTGAGATGAAAAGGAAATAATATGAAGGAAAATGAGAAAATAAATCCAAGACTCATTTCCAAGTAGACCAATTCATAATTGCAATGGGCAGATAGATATCTGTGCCCTGGTTTCCTAACCAATCCCCCAATTATTCAGAATAGCCCTAGTGAAGGTTAGTGCCAATGAAGAATACTCCATCATGGTGAACCACTATCAAGTGACTTATAGCAAGGAATTTAATCAATCTAACTAATTTAGATGTCCTTGAAACACTTATTTGATTCTATTCTAAATCTGCAGAGCTTACCTTTATATATACTAAATAATTCATATAGTTACAAGAAAGCATGGTATGCCTATGATTAATGACATGTCCAGAATTCAAGATGCAACCACTTGGGAGTCTTAACATGATTTAACAGATTAAATTAACTATTTACCTGAATCATTTATCAAATTTTGAAGCCATAGTAATTTACACATCCAGACTCTATACATATATGCAAACTATACTCATATAGCTGACTTCGATGACTTGATCATTTTTTAAAGTAAACTTTATTTCCCTATGAATGAACCCACACAAAGCAAAGCACTTTTGCAAAGTCAAGCCAAATCAAGTGGCCAGTGCTGCTTGGCATTTATCTACTATTCCGGGAATAATGAGTGGTAACAATTGCCCCACTTTGGTGTAGGCAGCAGACATATGGCAAACTCCTATTGACTCAGGACACTTGGGAAATAGGCCTTTATGGATTACTGAATATTCCAGAAAGCTAGAACTCAGTCAGCACAAATAAAGTGGACAGAAGGAACTGGGATGAAGAGAGCAAATAGGCCAGAGATACGCAGCTTCAAGGTGCTCTGCAAGTAAAGAATCACCACAAAGAGAAACCGTGAGCCTAAACAGACAGGCAGAGACACCAATCGAAATAGCCAAGATGTAAAGTCATAAATCCCCCCCAGAATGAACAAGAGCAAAGAGCAAAGAGTAGTGGAAAACCAGGAAGTTGTATACCACTGGGGAAGGTGGTCCAGTTTTTCTAGAGAGTGATTTGGAAAACATCTACACAAACCTTGAAAATAAACCTTTTGGCCCAGTATGAGAAATTGCAGATTTGGCACTAATTTCTCACTCTTTCCTGAATCCATGATCTTTGCTATGTTACCTTGCTGTGCCCTCCAATTGTGAGTAGGACAGAACATTCTACCTAAGCTTAGTCCCATGACTTGCCTTGGGAAGATCATAAATGTGATACCAGTACAGAATCAAAAAGCAGTGCAATAATGAGTTTTCCCATGCCTCTGCCAAAAACCTAAGAATGAGGTAGGGTCAGCCTGCTGAGAATGAGAAACAGAGGAGCAGAATCAAGTCCCTTGAATCATCCCAGCCCCAGCGGGCCAAGATCAGCCAATAGCCAGTCAATTGATCCCTAGGCATGAAACCAGGGCCAGTCAAGACCAGGAGAGCCACCCAGTGGGCCCTAGTCATGTGAGCAATAGTGCTTATTGCTTATGCCACAGGGATTTGATTTGGGAGAATTATTGTTGCAATAGGTACATAATACTCTACAATTTAAAATATGTCTGATACAAATAATCTTATACAGGTATGAAGATTTAGCTATGAGTATGTTTATCATAACATTGTTTATAGTATCCAAAACAGGAACACTTGCATGGCAATAAGAAAGGATGAGTTAATTATATCGTTTCTATGCTGTATCTGCATAGAAAAGCATTTACTAAAATGAAAAAAATATTTAGCACATATGAAATCATCACTGAACTATATAAGAACTATATGTTTGGCACCAATTTCTCACTCTTCCCTGAATCCATGATCCTTGCAATGTTACCTTGCTGTGCCCTCCAACTGTGAGTATATATTTGGCACCAATTTCTGATAATTCTAATGATCTGATATTTGCAAATATGAATATGTTTAATTATTTTTAAAAGACTGAAGTATAAACATCAAAATGGTAATGATAGTTTTCTCTGGATGGTGGGCTTATGGGAGATTTTTATATTCTTGATTTTGTTTGTGTGCTGTTTTACAATAAACACATGTATCTTTAGAAATGTTTTTTAAAGTAACGCTGAAATTAAGGGAAAACCCTCATCAGACAAGGCCACTCAGGTTCCTCATGGAAATGTGAAGGCAGAATTGAGATGGATTAAGTCTGGACCCATACCAATTGGAAGCTATAGACGTGGCAAGGCAAAGGCAGAGAAAAACACAGGCAGCAAAGGTCTGAGCAGGGTGAGAACTGCTCTTTCACCTGCCTCTCTCCATTTCCTCCTTTTTAACTTGGGATCAGGAGAGAAAGGACAGCTACATTATTAATGCATTAATTATGATAATATTCTGCGTGCGACTAATACATGTCAAACCATCCTCATGCCAAATTGAAAACTGACATTTTTGCTTCATGAATATTGCTCCATCAGTGACATTTATTGTACGTTCCCAATCTTGCAACAGTGAATGTCAGGTCAACTATCAAGCATTTGCTTTCCTTCCACTTTATTTCCTATTTTAAAGCAATATGCTGTCACTGTTAATTGAGATGCAAAGTCAGATTGCACTTGGAGAATTTGAGCCCTCTCACATCCTGAACATTTGGCTTTCGTCCCTGGAAAACTGCTACAGCACAGCTATCTGTCTACCCATGTCTTCTAGATCTACCTAAACTCGAAGTCACTATTACCACCCCAGCTTGCTCTAACTCTATTTGTAAGTTCATTTTTCTTCAGAACACTTATCATCCTCTACAATAATACATACTTGTTTATTTTGTAATTGCCTATCATGTTCCACTAGAATATAATCTCCATGAGAATAAGAATTTTTGTTTTATCTATGGCTGTGTTCTTGCTACCTAGAATAATTTTAGCACCTCATAGTAGGTGTTTGTTAAACATTTAGCAAATGAACAAATAAATTAATCACTTTGCACGAGCAGGCTTCTTGGAATCCCAGGAATGGAATGTTCTAGTCAAAAACAAAACAAATCAAATGAAACAAAATTTAAAAATGTGTCCATTTTAACCATGGAATGATTTTCTGAAGATCAAGTTATTAGGGACCCACAAATGAACATTTTTTAAAGCTGCATCCTTTAGAAACTCATTTTTCATCCGCACTTTTTTCTTTGCCCCAGAAAACCCTCCCACATGTCTATTATACTACCATCTTATAATCGCTGCTTGGCTACCAATTCCCACCTGCCACATTTTCTGGAACTTCTCACCAACCTCTATCAACATTGTTCCTAAAGCATCCAATAAGCATTTATTCAAAGTCCACTATGTACTTGTCATTGGGAGGACAAAGAAGAAAAGGGAGGAACAAAGAAGAAAAGCATAGGGTCTCATGGCAAAAATGTAAAATGTACAAGGAAAGAAAAGAGGTATGAGGTTATCCAGAGGTTCAGCTGTGATTTCAAACTTGCCATGACCACAACTGTGCTATCTGTTATATCTCCTTCCCCACTTTTTTCTATGAAAATGGCATGTAATCATATTCATTAATAAGAAGTCATTATTATTTAGTAAATAACATTTTACTGATGATTACATTGACTATAATCCTAGCATTCATACAGAAGATATATTATGACTTTTTTCCAATAAAAAAATCAGGAAAAAATTGAACAGTGTTGTTTATGTTCAAGAAATTGTGTGTGTGTGTGTGTGTATGTGTTTGTAAAGCCCCAAGTTGACCAATCTGTGATCAATGAACAAACATAAAATAATGCCTAACAGCATAAGGCAATTCATGGCAAACAGTTGCTAAGTACTGTTGAATGAATTTAGAGGCAATCAGGATAAGAGATAGGACTTAGGCTGGGCCACAGGGAGCCTGCAACCATGTTGGAAGTGCAGAACATGCAGAGAAAAATAAGATGCCCCCTGCTGTCCCCCACTACACACACACACATACACACACTCACACACCTGAGAGGGCAAGGAAATCACAGGGCACCTTTCTACTATTTCTATAAATAGCATTCTTACTCTCGGACATCAGATTTTTGGAATACTTAGTGCAAAGAACTGCCCGAAGGGGTAGGGGAGATGTGCTTAGCATATGGGCAGCCCTTGATTCAAGCCTCAGCATCACAGGAGGAGAAGCACTCAAGGACTGTCATTTATTCTAAAAGAATGTCTTTGTTCCATTTTGGGGCAAAAATACTCCCTTTATATTACAGCAGTGATGAGAGTTGATGAAAAATGAGAAAAGAAAAAAAGAGGCTTAGTTAATAATACCATGCTGGTTATCATGTTTAACTTTAACATCATCAGTTAGACAATCACTACTCTAGACTGTCCCCACCACCAACAGCAAACTTGTGACCACAGGAAAACCTACTGATGAGCCTTGGATATGGGTGTGGATGAGCTTCTCACCAAGTCTTGATATATTAAATCATTCATTGTAAAGAGAGAAAGTGAGACAGCATCCGAGCAGCAGACATGCCCTCTAGGGATATTAGGAGTCTCTACAATCTAAGATGACTATGGAGGGCTCCTGGATTGGTCTGACTGAAGGAAGGTCTGCGTTTTGATGGATAGGATGGTTCATTATGTCTTCTGGGAACTGAACACCCCCAGAAATTTCCCTGTGCAGTCCCAATCCCTGGCATCTTGACTTACTAAAGGTGGGCAGACTCTCCAGGCTGGGCAAGCTAGAGGCCATGAGGAGTTCAGCTACCTTTCATGGGGTGGATCGCTGACATGCAGAAGAGAAAGCAAGAGACAAAGGAGAGAAAGTGAATCCACAACTGAAAAGACAGAATGAGAGAAGGCCCTGGAAAGAAGTGCAGTCAGGTAGCTCCGCATCGTGTCAGCAGGAACACCAGATGGGAACTGTAATTACTTCTTCCCCAACTCTGTTCATGTTTTACAAACCAGTACTGACACTTGAACAAACAGTCTTGAAAACTCAGGCAGCAGCGAGGTATGTAAATAGCCAGAGCTCTGGATTCGCCCATCGCCTTTTCCAAAGAGAAGGGAAGATGGGGTGGCAGCTCCCCAACAAACAGCCCAGGGAGCAAGAACACAGCTTTGGCAGAGTGTTCGTTCAGCATAAGAAACGTTTCACTGTGAACCCCTAAAATCACAGGGCTTAGGGGTGATAGCTCAGTGGGAAGAAGACAGAAGGTTTATGATCCTACATTATCTATCCTATTCTGGGACTCATCACCCAAGTCCATTATGTGTGTGTGTGTGTGTGTGTGTGTGTGTGTGTAAGAGCATGTGGGAATTTTCTTGTATGCTTTCACCTCTTTTCAACACCAATATCAAAATCAATTGTATTTCTAAATAGCCATTAATATCTGATATCTAGTAAACAGTCAACGTATGTTGAGATGAACACGATCAGAAGACCATAGTCAAGCTGGACGCCAACACAATCCCATTTGATGGACTTTCACCTTGTTTCTACTCCCTCTGTAGAGGCATTCACCTTGCCAATGAAAGGATACTCATCCTCCAAAGACAAGTGAGGCTGTACACAAAATCACAGACTCATTTTTGCCTTTAAAGTTCAAAGAGAAAAATTAGTCCTCCAATCATTAGACTTGGTCAATTTTGCTTCCTAAAATGTCCCCTCCTCTGTCCTCTCATTTCCACCCTCCCCTCCTACCTGTCACCCAACTTCAAATCACTTATTCCTCATGCTCCAGAAAGTGATCAGTTATCTTTAAAATAATGTGTGTTGATGTCACTTCCCTCCTCTCAACACTATCATTGGTTCTAGTGGGTGAAGAAGGAAAGTCTGTGATAAGAGAGCTTGAGAACCATATGTGGAAGAGGACCACCACAGAAACGCCAGCCTGCTATCTAGACAATGAGAACAGAACCACAGATGAGCCCAGTGGGATCTTCCTGCTGCTGGCTTCGCCCCCCCTGGGTCCCAGGCTGGCTGTTGTCTCCACCACTGCCACCACCACAGCCAATTCTTCTTTCCATCTGCTGAGCCTGCTCACAGGTTTTTCTCAGTCTGGGGAACATGAGCAAACTTTGGGGTACCAGTCATGGAATGAGGGAGATGGAACCTATCTCCTTTAGATTCACATTGGTGAACCCCTCCAATCTAGAAAAGAGGTGCCATTGTCAGGGAAGTTTTAACAAAACCACAAATACAATTGTTTTATCAAATTATAAGTTACTCTTTGGCTGAATGTCTGTCTCTCAGAATACAATGAGCACAGCCAGGAATTTTTCCCTCTGTAGTTTAGCCCCCAGTATAGCCCTTGGCCAGAGAAGAAAGGAGACCCACTGTCTCTTTCTGCCAGGGTCCTGGCAAAGATGCTACTGGGGAGCTGACTTGCCAGTTAGAGTTGCAAAACGGGCTTATACTTGGTACTAGAACTTAGAACCACAGTTAACTGACAGAACGTCCTGTATTTCCCTTCTGAGCTTTAAGCTGAGCTCTAATAAGCCCTTCCATCCCAGAAAACTCCAAACTGGTTGTCTTAGTAACTTTAAGCTGTTATAGCAAAGCACCATAAGATTGAGTGTCTTACAAACAACAGAAATTTCTTTCTCACCAATTCGGATATTAGAAGCCCAAGATCAGAATGCCAAGACAGATGGGTTCTTTGTCTCCTGAATTGCAGACTGCCATCTTCTCCTTGTACCCTCACATAATAGAAGGAGAGTAAAGAGAGTTCTCTGTGGTTTCTTTTATAAGGACACTAATCCCATAGTGAGGGCCCCATCCTTATGACCTAAAGAATACCATTACACTGGGATTTCATGATATGAATATGAGGGGGACACAAATACTCAGTCCGTCTCACAGGTAGACTGACTCCAATCACTTCACCTTATATAATACCCACTCCATACCAGTTTGTCTATAGGTGGTAGGTAACTTATTTAATGATCATAAACCCTTTAAAAGAGGTTCTATTCCCATTTTTGGATGAGGAAACCTATACAGATAAACATGGAGAACAGGCTTTTGCCCACTAGGCCAAAGACAGCAAGCCTGTGCTCCAGATATCCATTTCTCCAGAGCATTTGTTAGAAACATGGTCATAGTTCCCACCATAGGCCCACTGACTTGGGATCTCTTAGGGAGGAGCCAAGCCAGATGTGGTTCAACAAGCTCTTCCAGGATTTCTTGTGCCCACTAAAGTTTGAAGACCACTACTCTCTAAGAGTTTTCAGGAGTGTGGTACATTTGCCACATAAGTGAACTTAAAAAAAAATAGCTGTTAAGTGTTCATTTTAACAGGCATTCAGTTAAAAGTCTGGCTCACACATTGAACCCATGATTTCATAGACATATTGCTCATGAAGATGCCAAATTTACCTAAGTCAAAGAAGAGATTCAGTGTAAAGAAAACCAGTATATTTGTAGGAAGTTATGGTAAAAATAGTGAATTGACGAATGTATACATGACAGAAGCCCAGGGTACAGGTCACACCTCCAGCCCCAGCTGAAATCTGATGCCTTCATCCATTCAGGCTGCTATAGTAAAATACCATAAATAGGGTAGCTTATAAACAACAGAAATTTATTTCTCACAATTCTGGGACCTGAGAAGTTCAAGATGGAGGCTCCAGTGGATGCAGTGTCAGATTTCCTGGCTCATGGAGGGTTGACCTCTTCCTCACATGGTGGAAGGAAGGAACTGGGGCCACTTTCACAAGGGCACTAATCTCAGTCAGGAAGACTCTGCCCTCATCACTTAATCCCCTCCCAAGAGGCTCCCCTCCGTGTCATGGCACCATTATATTGGCTGTCAGGTTTCAACATATGGATGCTTGGGAGATGCAAGTATTCTGACCATAATACTGGAGATGGAAACATAGGCCTCACTTCTGATGGAGTACACCCTAGCACCAGGTACCCTCTCCAAAATCTCTATCTCACACCTAAACATAACCTTGGAACCTTCCTCCTGAGAATTAAAATTAAGAGAAACAGAGAGGTTTGTAGTTCAGTTTCTCTGATGGGATGGGAGCTCAACAATCCTGAATGAAAGGGACGAGGGGAGAGCAGATGCTGAATGTAGAAAAGGGCTAGACCTGGAAGCTGCAGGCCACAAAGGCAAGTTCAGCCATCTTTCTATATTATCGGTACCAGGGTCCCTCACCATTCATCCCTGGGCATTTGGAAGCCAAGGACCTCCAAGGTGGAAAGATTAAAATAGGAAAGAGCAGTCAGAGCTGACATCATAATTTTTCTATGACTACTACTACTAACAGTGCTTTCTTACTAATATTATTCATACTAAAGCCATTTAAACTCCACTCAATAAGTTTTAACAAGCCCATTAAGAACAGGAAACCTATTTCCTGCCTGGCACTGTTTACACACATCACTAGGAGACACTTGCTGACTGGGGGAGTCCCATTAGCTCTAACCAAGTCTTGGCAGGAGCTCATGGAAGGAAAACAAATCCCTCAAGTAGAATTACTGTGTGGTCAGTGAGGTCATAGCTCTTGTCTGGTTGTGCTGCACTCTAGGCCAAAGAGCCAGAGTACAGCAGGGTCACACCACAGTCATGCTGGAAATAGGGATCCTTCTGTCCTTCTGCTTTCTGCAGCCAACTGGGCACAGTCCACTGGCACAGCCAGCTCTGGGGTAGATAGTGAAGTAGCAAAGGCCACTCTATTACCTGCTTTCCTATGTACTTTCCCCCATGATGGACCACATTGTCCACTCCCATCTGGCCCTCCCTACTATTCTGCTGTCTCCTGACCACTTCAAACCCTTACCCTATCCTGGCTCATTTCGAGACACGCAAAACTTCCAGATCCATCCTTCTACAGCCCCCTCAAGATTCAACTTTCCTTTGTCACCTTCCCTCAATGAAGGATTGTGCCCAGTTAACCCAGTAATCAAAGTCACCAGTGGTGTTTAAGAGTCACCCATAATGGAAGGTCTCAATATACAATGCCCAGCCCAGGTAAGGAGGAGGTAGGAATCGCCTTCCCCAGAGACTCCCCTCTTCAGTGAATGTGAAGGATCCAAATCAAGGACTCCCTGATGGTTGGATTGAGACGTGTGCCCAGCTGATTCCACTCAGGAAATACTTTGGTGCAAGAGGCTTTTGGAATACATCTGTCCACCCCCAAGCTAATATCCACACTGGCCACAGACTGACTCTTGCACTAAGGCAGGTCTCCTGGCACATCCCACACCCAGTGAAGCTTTCTTCCCAGCAGAGGGCAGCAGCTGCCAGAGGCTGGAGCCATGATACTCAGCCATCTCAGGCACGCTTAAATGGGAGGAAAGAGAGGCAGAGGAAGAGGGGTGGGGGTGGCTGGGAGCAAGCAGGTAGGGCTTGCCTCTCATCACTTGCTGACAGCCTTCACCTCCAGTAGGGCCTGGTTTTGCAGCCTGTGCCTCCATAACCCAGCCCTTTGTGGCTGGTTTGTCTTGCCCTGAATGGCCAGTTTGGAAGGCTTGGGGTTTATTAATCCAACCTAGAGAACACCAGCACACTTAAACCTCTCAGCTTTCCCTTACTGGGCTACTGAGGCCACATGGAAAGCTTAAGGAAAAAGAAAAGGAGAGAAAAGAGGTCCAACCACATTTCAGCCCCAGGTAGTTCTGCAGATATTTCCTGCATCACTTCCCTTCACTGGCAGGGACATTTACATGAAAACAGGGCTGGTGACAGCAGACTCACTGGACCTAAAGCCACTCTTTGTCCATCCTGAGCTGCAGCCAAAGCCAGTCAGGAGAAGCTGGTTTTTAGAGTGTCCTTTTGGGGACAGCAGGCTTAGTACAGCTTTTAGGATTGCTGGAGAGGGATGACTGTGATCCAGAAACTGGATACAACTGATCAACCAGGAAACAAAAAGGCTACACAGAGGCAGAGCTTGCAGTGAATTCAGGGAGCAAATCAGAGCATTCTGAAATTCTTAAGGAATAGAACCCTCCAAAACCCCCAAGTGTTCAAGGCATACCCAGGGTCAACTTTTGGCCACACATGCACCTCCCAACTTACTTGACTTAATCCTTGAGGCTAAACTCACATGTGCTTGCTAAGCTATAATCTTTTTTTTTTTTTTTTTTTTTTTTAGTTTTTCTCTCTCTGTAGGTTTGATTTCAGGCTATGCCAAATCTCAAATTTCTCAATCTACTATGATGCTGAGATTTCTATACCTAGTGCGGAGCTATGTAAAGAGAAAACTGCCAATAAATATCAACTGATGATTACAAGTTGTTGCAAACTTGATTCCTTGCATTTAAATAGTGTTTTACAACACCCAAAGTACTTTCATATTTATTATCACATTGGTACCTCTTAACAACCCCATAAGGGAGATAGCCATTATTGAATCCATTTTTTAGATGGGGATATCGAGGCATTGGGAAATTAACTGATGCATAAATATCAGACCAAAGCTGGAACTTTTGTGGGCTTCTACTTCAGTCTGCTTTGGACTTAAAATGCAGCCTAAGGTCATAATACCTTCCACTCTAATGATCAAAAGACCTTGATTGTCAAAGCACTATATGCTGCAAACCCCAGATACTTTCAAAGTTTTCTCACTTCAGGAAAAAACTTTCCTGAACTATCAGACTGGAAAGAACCCGCAATTCTAAGAAATCCGTGTAGTAGAGCTTTATTTATTTATTTATTTATTTATTTATTTATTTATTTATTTAAACCCAGGGGTGCTTAATCACTGAGTCACATCCCAGCCCTTTTTACATTTTATTTTGAGACAGGATCTCACTAAGTTGCCTCAGGTCCCTCCAAGGTGCTAAGGCTGGCTTTGAACTCCTGATCCTCTTGCCTCAGCCTCCCCAACCTCTGGGATTACAGGTGTGCATCACCACAGCCAGTAGGTCTTTATTTATACATAAAAATGAAAGGCCTTACTTTAGGCAAGTTTATAATTTACAAACTGAGCAGAATGGCAACAAAATGTGGCTTCTTGGGATCTTGGATTTTATTTATTCCTTGATTATTCCACTTAATCAATTAACTTAATTAATTAATCAAAAGTTCCAGCTTTGGCCTGCTATTTATTCATCAGTTAATTTCCCAATTAACTAGGTACCTCGCATGTGTAAGGAACTATGTTAAACTCAGAGGGGATATGAACTAGCATGAGCTGCAGATATTTCTGCCCACACAATGCTTACAGTTTAGTTTTCTAACAGACAACATTGAACATACAAAATTGAATAAGATAGTATAAGCCAAATGCCAAATGAGTTCTGATGATAACGAGTGCTTTAGATGTTCAGCAAGAGGAACAGTACTGAGTACTGAGGTCAGAAAAGATCTAATGGAGGAAGTGGGATATAATCTTCTACACCAAGTTTGGGCAGGAATAGGCAATACATAGACGACATCTAGTGAAGGACTCTAAATATGGAGGGAAATATTGAAGGAGAGTCTCTGCTAACTCCATGGGACAAGCACTGTGGTAGGCCAGAAGAGGATTTGCATGAAGGAATGTACAAAACTCACCAGGAAGACAAAGAAGTCAGCAACCCAGCCAACTAGTCAATATCAGGACCAGTAGCTGAGAAATGCAGACTAGATTGGAGCACCTTCAATACCAGGCAAAAGAACTAAAACTTGATTCCAAGGAAGAAACACATAACATATAAGTTTCTAAACCATCTGACTCCTGGAGGTGAGGAAGGAGCAGGTAGTGAGTGGAGCAGAGCCCAGGTGTCTCTAGATGGAAAACTAGACATTCAGGAGCCTCCAACAAAGATGTGGGCAAACTATAACCTTCACTCAGAGCAGGAATAGGAGGAGGGGGCAGAGGGGGTGGAGACAAAACTCATTCACTTAAATCTGTCAGTTACTGGCATCAAACCCAAATTCACCTTCTCTCTCCATTATTATTGTGTTTTATTTTTATTATAAGGGATAAGTTGCTATTCATTAGGCCCTCCCCCACCACACACACACCCTAAGTATTTAAAATGCTGCTGTAACAGTAAATATCACCTCTGGCATATGTGTCCTGGAGGAAGAGTGCGACTTGGAATACCTAATTGAAATGTGCTACAGGAGATAAGGCGGCTGCAGAGACTGACATTTAAAGGTAGGAGACACCACTGAAGACATGAAATATTACTGTTCCTTCCTCAAAGCCAAAAGCCATTTTCATAGATGGAAACCTCCTTTGGCTCTGCTTCCTCCTCCAAGTTTCCCCTGGCCCCATCTCCAGAACCACTGCTGAGTGTTCTAAGCCATCCCTGCTCTGCCGTCAGAACCCTGCCCTGTTGGAACTGAGAACACTGAGGGGCAGTTAAAAGACAATGCTGTCATTCTAGTTGCCTGCTGCTCTATGTACCCATCTCAAAATCCTAAGTCTTATTTCTGAAAAAGGCATTTACATGAAGGTGGATGGGCCAGCCACAAAAGAGAAGAAAAAGATCTGCCTGTGCATCTCAACAGATTTCATTTTAAATTGTTTTATGTCAGTGTAGAAGAAACATGGTAAGAGATGAAAGCCATTACCTGTGTTTAATGGTCAGCAAATCTGATCTATTGATAATTAGAGATAGTTACTTCTCAAGGGATGGATCTAGATAAGGGCTAATATACCTATTTTTTAAAAAATATTTTTTGTTGTTGATGGATCTTTATTTTATTCATTTATTATTTATATGTGGTGCTGAGGATCGAACCCAGTGCCTCACACATGCTAGGCAAGCACTCTACCACTGAGCTACAGCCCCAGCCCCGCTAATATACCTCTTTATTCCCTTCACTCCAAGCTCCAGAATAGACAATGTTCCAACCAACAATCAGATCTAGTGCAACTTAAATTACCTACATTTCATTAAACGATTTTTATCATCATATCTCCATCCATCTAAATAGCAGGTCTCCAAAGATGTCCCTCCCATGGGCCAGGATTCTTATTATATATGCCTTTGTGTAGTCCCCTTGCCTTGCATGTGGGTTAACCTTGTCACTTGCTTTTGATCAACAGATACAGTATCAGTAATACTGAATGACTCCTGAGACTAGATCATAAGAAATCTTATAGTTTCTGCCTGTTTTTATTTTTATTTTTTATTTTTGTTTTTCTCCAGTACTGGAGATTGAATCCATGGCCTCCCCTATGCTAGGTGAGTGCTGTAGTTCTGACTGGCTTTCTAAGAATGTTCTTGCACTAGCTTCTCTTGGAACCCAGTCACCAGGCTGTGAGATGCCTAGATCATATAGAGAAGTCACACGTAGGTGCCAGCTGAATTCTCTCATCCTCTGCCAGCCATGTATGAAAATGAGGTACTATGGATCTCCCAGATGATTGTGATACCAAATGATTATGGACTCAACACACAGAATAAAAACAAATACACAATCGATCACAGTCAATGCACAGAATTGTAAGATATAATAAAAAACCTGTTGTTTTAATCCACTAAGTTCTAGATCGTGTCACAATAGATATTCATATTAAAAAATCAATTTTAAAAAAATGAAAAGCTGCCAAAACAAACACCTAAAATGTACTGCGTTGCCCTTGGGGGCAGGCAAGAAGCAGAGTTTGGAGTCCTCAAGAAGCATGTTCATGGAGGCTGGAAGGGCAGAGAAAAGATTATCACTGGAGACTGGAGCAAAAATGACAGTTGTTATGAAGTAGCAGAAAGTTTAGCAAAACTGTCACTTGAAGTAACATGGAAGTTAAAATTATATCCCACAAGCTAAGTGGAACAGGCTAAGACAATTTTCAGGTAGGTTTTCAAAAGCACTAACTAGTTTCCTTCATCACCTTATAATATGGACAAATAGAGATGAGCTAAAGAAGGAACTGTTCAATTTTCAAACAGAATTTAAAGAAAATATAGAGGAATTGCAACTTGAAGATTTGGTAATAGAACTATTTTTCAGCCCCAGTCTTTCCAGTCAATAAAGACTTCTCAAAATAAGAAATATATACATGATATAGATTACATTTAGGACACTTATTATAAAATATATCCCATAGGATTATGTTTAGATCAATAGTATAACCAAAGACATTTTGTTAAAATCTAAGAAAGATTTTTCTTCCCACTGTGTGCCAAGAGCTAAGCAGCTTTCTCCACCACACTCTCCACCCTGATGCTTTGTGCCTCACCTCAGGACCAGAGCAATGGAACCAGCTGACTGTGGACTGCACCACTGACACCATGAGCCCAAAATAAATGTTTTCTTCCCTGAGTTATTCTTGTCAGGTATTTTTGGTCACAGTGGTGAAAATCTGACTAATACAGAGGCCTATAATGAGTCAAAGGTATAAATATAATTGTCAGAAAGACCAATGAAATGCTAATTGACCAGATACAAAACCAGGGAAACCAACTGGTCTTCTAGTCTCCATACGGATGAGAGGAGACCACACATGGAAAGATGTGCTCGTGGCTGAGGGATGCATTTAAGAAGTGCCCATGGCAAACCAAAGTATGTTCTTGGGAGAGTATTCAGGGTGGCATAGGATTGGGAACCATATCATTTTAGAAGAAGTATATGCTTTAAAAGTAAAAGTACCCTACTTTATGAAGACGTGTAGGCAAGATCCCACCTTGGCTCCTCATTCCTCTCTTCGGTGTGCCCCATGACATGAACATATAGATCTCCAGGACATATTATTTAAATCTATTGGCCCATGTTCACTCTAAGATATTTTATGCCTGAAGAGTCTATGGTTTTATTCTCTTTAAGGGTATGTGTATGATGCTCATTGGGTTTAATTTTCTGACATCTATCAAAGCTGTCACGATTTTGTCATGCACAGTGTTACTGTAGTAGGCATTACTAATATTCTGTATTATTACAAGTCCTCCTTTCTCTCTGAAGAGACAGGAGAATTACAGTTTTCCAGCACCTTATAATTAAGATCAGGTGATTTGCTATGACCAATGAAAGTGAAAAACACATTTAAGAGACAATGGACATATTTTTGTTCTTTTTCTCTACTGTGGAAAATTCTAAAGACTCATGTTTTGATGGTTACATCAGGAAACAGTGGAGGTTCCTATCGTCTAGGTCCCTAAATATCTATGACAAGTTGAGCCCCACTGTTACTAGTATTAAATATGTAATATGGGTGAAAAGATAAATCTATGTTGATTTTAAGACCAAGATTTGGGAGTTAAACTGTTATTACAGGAAAAAAAAAAATGTTATTACAACATAATCAAGCCTAAGCCAATGATTGCAATCACCAGAATGGGAAAAAAGCATTCTGAGAAAAACAAATTCCTGAAACATGTTTAGCCTTTTAGGGTCCTAGCTCTATAAATAAAGACCTGAAATCTATATGCAACTGTACTTCAGCATAGCTCAGGAAGTATCTGGATGAGGTTGGTAAGAATCACTGATGGTCTCTTAAAGCCACAGTTGTATGAAGCTTCCTCTAGGAAGTTACCCTAAACAATCTCTTCCCAGATTTCAGAGTAAGTGTCTATAGATCTGCCTGCCTGTCAGGTATTGGGGTAGCATGAAAATTTCTGGGTGAGGAAGCCAAACTTTTCATCAGAAACTAAACGTTAGCTTCTCAATGATTCAATAGAGGTGGCCACTCTGCTCTGGCCCACTTTTAATAACTCCCACAGCATGTACTACCCCAGGGATCTGTGGGCCAGAGGGGTGTCAGCATCTTGGAAGACCAGTAAGTAGCCAGCCCTGAGAGAAAGGTTACACTTCTGTATCTTCATCATGGGTTTAATTAGAAGTGCCCCTGTTGGTTAAACAAACACTCATGTATTATGAATCACATCATCTATTCTGCCCAGCAAGGTTGGGACCTGAGTCCCTGGTTGAGAGACATGTGTTTGCTAGAAGACAATTAGCCAATAGTCTGACACAAATTTTAGTAGTCACTTTGGGGGCGGGGGTAAACAATTCTGTATGTTCAAAAGCCTATCTTTTTCAGAATGCTTTCATACAAATATCTATCCTAATGTAAGTACCTCTGGCTAAAGTAGGGGGAAAACATTTTTAAAGACAAGAACAATGAACTGACTCGCCCCATGAGATTAGAAAAGGATCACCTGTGGCTTTCTCCTCTTAGATCCAGCCTACCCTTTTCCAGTTAAGGCCTCTGACTGACAGGTATTACTTTCCAGAAACCATCCAGACAATTCAAATCAGAAGACACATACTGGGGTTTTACTACAGACAAAGCACTACAGAGCACACAGAGGTGAGGAAGAAAGGCACAGTTTGCAATTCATATGGTACTTACTGGAGAGAAGTACACAGATAACTATTGCACAAAGCAAAGCAAGGTTAGTTGTCATAAGAGACACATAAGCCAATTGCTGTGAGGGTTCAAAGGAAAGCCTGCTGCTTCCCTACCCCTGTACTCATTCAATCAGTATCCCATCTGTGCTCTCCTAAGTGGCCTTAATGATGTGCTCAAGTTCAAACCAACTCTTTCCAAACTTGGAGAAGAGTTTTACTTATGAAATATGAGTTTAGATATGTCAAATGACAATGATTACAAAGGTGGATAATGCCACATATTGCCAAGAATGTGGATAGTTTGGAACGTTTTCTTGTGCATGGCTGGTGGGGGTCTAAGCTGGTACCATCCTTCTGGAAAGCAATCTGGAAGCATTTGGTATAATTAAGCATGTATACACTCTATAACCTAGCAACACCACTCATGGGAATATATCCCCAAGAAATTCTTGCTTAGGGACACATACTACAGTATTGGTAATAATGGAGTTTGAGCAGAGTGCTGTTCTCAAGGAATAAATACAAAGATGCGGTGGATGCATAGAGTGGGATGTTGTGCGGCAGTTACAAAGAACAAACGGAATGAAAACATAGCAACATGAAAAGAGCTTACAAACATAGTATTGAATGAAAAAATAGGAAATGCATCAAGATAGCACACTACCATGAATATCAATCTTAAATGCATAACAGCAAAACCGTTTTACCTATCTTTTAAAGGTTTATGCATATATATATACACACATATATATATGAGTGTGTGTGTGTATATATATGTGCGTGTATATATATATAAACTATTGTAATGGGTCCCCCTGGAAAAAAGGGGAAAGAAGGCATAATTAGGGATGAAAGAGAAAAACAAATAAAACCAAGAAGGCCTTGTGCCATGGACAATGGTGATGGTGTTTTACAAAATAAAAGGTCTAATTTGACTCTCTTCCTCCGAAGTCAAAGGAGAAAAGAAAACTGCTTGATTTGTGCAACATGTGAGCTATGTATATGAATGCAATTCATATATAGAGTGATGTGGTTTGCAAGGACAGCCACTGAGGTCAGAAAAGACTTTGTTGAGAAAGTCTTTATTAGCTATGGATGCAAGGATTAAGTAAAAGATAATGTATGTAAAGCACTCAGCACTGCACCAGCACAGAGTAAGCAATGAGCCAGTGGCATCTATTCATAATAGATGACATAATTTATCGTGATTTTTTTTTCATCTTACTTCTTTGGTAGTCCACACACCACACCTTGAAACATTTCACATGGTAAGAAAATCATCAGCTTCTTACTGGCTTTGGTTTATACTCTCCCTACAGCCAAGAGATTTGGAGGCACTATATACAATTAATTAATAAGAAAAACAGAATGATCAAGGATAAAAACAGAGCAGGTGGCCTCTAAAGAAAGCACAGAAAGTAAATATCGGCAGGTGTCTGGGCAGGGCTGGTGACTCGACTGGGCACAGAAGTGGGTCCAGGAGTCATGCAATGGAAGTAGACAGAAGGGTATGGACTTCCTAGTTTTCATTTAATGGCAAGTAGAGCTGATGGGATCCTTTGCAGAAATATACTCTACTCATGTATCTTCTTGATGAGCTATATCATGCAGGAGTAGAGGGAGCATGGACAGCAATGCCTGCCATGAGTTTGGCTAAGGCACAGCAAGCATACTTAGTTCGATAAGTGACTCAGATACTGCACATCTGATTGTCAGGAAGGAGGAAGAGGGTTCTGAAGCCACACGTCTGGGTCTCTTGCTTTTTGATAATTTCTCTATTCAGGGAAGGAACTTGATGAGTCTGGAGGAACAGCTGGTGAATGTGACTGGTGGATAGTATTTCTCACATAGTATAGAAGTTAAGGTCCCTATATCTAGAGCCAAACCATCTAGGATCAAATCCTGCTCAACTACCTACTAGCTCTGTGGTCTTGGTGAAGGAACTTCGCCTGTCTGTGACTCAGTTTTCTCATCTGTGAAATGGGGGTGAGAATGCCCACATCAAAAAGTCCTTATGAGAATAAAATGAGTTAATATTCTTTGGGCACTTAGAACTCTGCTGAGCACATGGCAAGCAGCACTACAAGAGTTACATGAATACATGTTAAATAAATGAAAAAATGAATATCTGATGCCTTAGGCAAACTCCAGGCAGATGCTGAATTGTAGGGATTCTGACTGAATTATCTAACAAATACCTGCGGTGTGGATACTCTTTGATGCTTTAAGTACCAACTGCAAAAGAGGCAAAATTCCCTCTTACAAACAGTTAGATGATGGGCCTAGATGGGCCTAGATCATGCACAACATATATACACTCCTCTTACCAGGCACTGGAGAGAGATGAGAAATCACAGCAACAGTAATTATGTAGCTGTCATGTTAACTGAATGCCTCTAGGTACTGGTACTTTGTACTAGGACCTCCATGCATCTTAGTTGTCACCCTCAAAACAGTAGACAATTTTGTCTGCCCTGTTGTACAGATGAGAACACTAAAGCTCAGAGTGGTTGAGTAACTTGTCTAAGGTTACACAGCCTGTGAAATGTAAGACTTACCATGATCTTTCCACTATGACAGTCTTCCTTCCTTATCCAATGAAATGGAAGGAGAGAGGAGGAGTTTTAAGATGGGAAATCTCCCAGGTGTCTTTTCTTGCCATCATCTGCTAGGGAGAGACCCAATGACCACAATTCAGCTCCTTGAGGGTCTATGAAATGAAGATCAGGCATTTGCTAACGCAGAGTAGCTGAAAGTTGATGTAGTCCTTCTCTGGAATAACCAATGTGTTTAATGGTGTTCATGCACAAAGCACACTTCCATGGCAAAGCATCTCCAGAGAGCACATAGGAAGGCAGATGTGTAGAAATGATGCTATTTTAGCCATAACCCTGAACCTGATCTACTTTAAATTTCTGGTAAATCTTCAGAAAAATTTCAATGTATAGATTATTATTTAGTACAGAATGTACTCATGACATACTCACAGATTATCATGACACAACAATATGTCCAGCAAGAAGATTAACATCTGCTAGTTTAAGAAGCACCAGGTAAGCCGGGTGTGGTGGCTCACGCTTGTAATCCCAGCACTTTGGGAGGCTGAGACAGGAGAATCCCGAGTTCAAAGCCAGCCTCAGCAATGGCGAGGCGCTAAGCAACTCAGTGAGACCCTGTCTCTACATAAAACACAAAATAGGGCTGGGGATGTGGCTCAGTGGTCGAGAGCCCCTGAGTTCAATCCCTAGTACCAAAAAAAAAAAAAAAAAAGAAGCACCAAGTAAGTCTACTCTCATGTAAACTTTTCCTTTAGAAGCAGGAAAATGCAGTGCTGGTATTATACCTTTTGAGATGTAGTGGAATTTTGAAGGATTTTGAAACCTTAAGAGCTCTGGATGAGAATGGAAATGCCATCTATGCTACCATTATTTAACCAATTAAAGAATAATTTCCAATTTAACCAGCCTCTTGGCATGAGTCACATAATAGAGGTATGACTTCATGGTGCCAGAAAGACTAGGGGTGGGGAGTCCTGGGCAGGCTGAAAACCAGGGGGAACCAATGGAAACCTTCACTTTCATTGGATAGGCCTTGGAAAATGTTCTGTGCCACCTGTTCTGTGGCAGTCTGGCCTAGAGGGAAGTTTCCAGTCCATGGGGACACTAATGAGCTGCAGGAGGGGACAAACACGGCAGCCTGCCTTTGAAAAGGCAGAGAGTTGCCCACACACCGAATCCCAGTCTCACATTTCAACATCATCAAAATTTAACATCTTCCCATTACAGCCAATTGCATTATTCATTTTGTTAAAAAGACAACCTCCACATCCGAAACAACAAGAGAATAATGGAAGACATAATTTAGCCTCTTCTGTTTTCTTCCCAGAAGATACAAGCTCCCCTCACCTCCACTGCTGCTCTTGCACAATGATAGAAAAAATATTCCTCTTTTCAAGGATCAACAATATTCCGTTATAGTCCTTACTGATATTTCATGTTGAATTTCTATTTTAGCTACATAATATATACCTAAGATGCACAGGAAAAGGGAAATAGTAATCATTTTTCATTTAAAGGTAGGGGAATTGTGTCTAGCCAGGTAAAGTGACCATCCAAGATCCCAAGGCATGGAGACTGTCCACGTCAAAGGCTCCATCCTCAAGCCACATACCTTTGAAATGGTGCTGCACACTCCATTCTCCTCTGCACCCTATTGCATTACTAGATATAAGATGGAAGATACTAAGTCACAGAATAAGCATGTTTGCATGGAAACCAATGAACAAGTAAATAAATGAACTAGAACCCAAAGACCTGGACTCTGAAGCTAATTCTTGCCTTCTTAGCTGTCACCCTTGGGAAAGTCACCTATGACATTGTTCAATTTTTCCATCTTTTAGAGAATCATATGTAAGACTGCACTGTCCAATGTACAAGGACATTGCCACAAAACCACATGTGAAAGTTTTTTGAATATTGATCCTTGTAGTGCAATTCACTATAGCACAGTATGGACCTCTTTACACTTGTTACCTAATGAGGATCATAATCATTCTTTGAAGTGGAAGGGTGCCTGTTTTACAGATGGGGAAATAGAGACACAGAGAAGTGCATGACTTGCTTAAACTAGTGAGTGGCAGAAATGACAGGTAAATTAAGCACCAATTGGCCTCCAGAGACTGTGATCTTGAGTGCTCTGTGCTGCATATATATCTGTGTGGGTAAGAGATTTGAAAGACCAAATGGATGGCTTTTTTAGATGAGCAGAAAGGAATATCGGGAGACCTATCAAGTAGACTGGCTCTCCCGGAGAATGGAGTTCATTGTCCAAAGTCTGAGAACTGTTGCAAGACACTCCTCTGAACCTCTTCTGCTGCTTATCTCAGAACACTAGCTTACAAAGGCTAAAATGTCAGCACCCAGCTTGGCTCTGTTCATGCTCCTGGTACCATTAGCATCCCACAGGAGAAAAAGATGAGCAATCAGAGGTGAAGCCTGGGACCTAGAATCTCACACCATCCATGAGGGATACTCCCAGGTGCAGCCAAATCTTAAAGCTTCTGTACAGGAACTGTTTGACAAAGGGCATAAAAGTTACAAGATTTTTCTTTTTCTTTTATTTTCCTTTGAAAGCCAAATTCTGGGGCCTCTGACCTGCACAGAGTTCTCTATAAAATGTTCACCAGAGCAAATCGGAGCCACAGCTGGGATCCAAAAGCCAATTTAGGCCAGAAGCAGCCTATTTTGGGGGCTGCGTCTCTGTGCTGGTGGACCACGGAGGACAAGGATGAGCAGGCGGAGCCAGGCAGAAGACAGCCAACAGAAGGCTCTGGCTCCAGCCCGCCCACAAGCCACCATGCACACAGTGGCTCCTCACTGGGTCGTGACTGCAAAGCCAAGTTCAACGTTTCCTCCCTTCTTTCTTTGCCTATGAGCAGCTTGTTCCCCTTGGTGGTTCTCCTAATAAGCCCTCCATTAATTAGGAGGCGGTGTCACCACGCCAACAAAATTAGCAGTTTCAATATATCCCTAAAGTGTAAGTGTTTCAGAGAAAGCGAAGGCTTGGTCACTCCTTGGTTATTTTTACTCCCTGCCACCCACCTACCTTTTGGGCAATCTGTTCCCATCACAGTGCACCCGTTATCTCCCTCCACACATTCTTCTCTAGCTGTCTTTCTGGTTCTTTTTTTAAAAAATGCTATGCACGTCTTTTCCTTTCTCTTGCCAATGCTGATAAATCACAAGTAGGATGCATCAGCCCCTCCGATCCCCTCCACCTATTGCCTCGAAGAGAGTTAATAAGCTATTTTCAGTGGGTACAATGAACGTGTGTGTGGGGGGGTGGTATTTGGACCATGAGCTGGGATAAAATTACATGGGCAGGGAAGAAAGAGAAGGAGTGAGATTTAGATAAATTGGCTGAGGGTGGGGGTAGATATACAGAGCATATGCGAGCAGGATTTGTGACAAAACCGCTCTAGCCTCAAATCCTGGGTCTGACCAAAAATGGAACTTTGTTACCATGAAATCAGAAGTGTTCCTCCTCCCCAGAGACAGAGTCTGATTGCTGAGTCTCCTGCATAGGAAAATCCTCCCTGAATTCTTGCTGATAGAGGCTTTTCCTACAACCAGGAGAGGGGAGGAGCCAGCCAGACCCCCCACCAGGGCAAGGAAGGAAGATTCTGGAGCTGGGGTTTGGAGGCAAAGCCAACTTGGGGACCCCAAAATAGACTAGTTCCAGAAGTCAACGGGACTGCAGTGGGGCCCAGCACCCAGTGTCATGTCTGACATGAGCCCCAGACAGGGTGGCACGTGGTGCTGTCTCTAGGCTCCTCAGGTGGCTGCTGCCTCTTTCATATTCAAGGGTCAACACATTGTGGTTGCAAGGAATCCAAGACCCCTCAGTACTTATCTGAGATGCAGCAAAGGACCAAGATATGTAAACATAGCCAAAAAGTAAACAAACAGGAGTTCTTCTTAAAGATATCAAGTCTATAAACAATGGCATTTACTTTCTAAGCTTGGCATGAATGTGAATTGAAGTAGTCCTGGCAAGCTGGGCACAGTGGCGCATGCCTGTAATCCCAGTACTTTGGGTGCCTGAGGAAGGAGAATTGCAAGTTCAAAGCCAGCCTCAGCATAGGCGAGGCGCTAAGCAACTCAGTGAGACCCTGTCTCTACATAAAACACAAAATAGGGCTGAGGATGTGGTTCAGTGGTCAAGTACCCCTGAGTTCAATCCCTGGTACCAAAAAAAGAAGGAAAAGAAGAAAGAAATAGTCATGGGAAAGTAAATTTACAATAAATGTTGTTTATTTTTATTTCCTGGCTTCTCAGGAGAACGTCTGGAGGCAGCTGGCTTGGGGTCTGAGTGGAATGGTGAGGCTGACTGACACTTCCCTTCTAGGATGTGCTAAGAGGCACAGAAATGCGAAGGCTTTTCTTTACCATCATCTGTGTGTGGAGAGAAGTAACCAGGATTTTGCACTGGTTACCAGAGGAAGGGAAAGAAATGACAATTTTTAATGCCTACTGTGTGTCAGTCTGCTGATTTTCACTTGTCAGTTGAGGAGGACATTATTTTCCACATCTCACAGATCTTCCCGTGGCACTGAAAGTTTGAACAGCTTCCCAATTTTCTTGAATGAAAATAAATATGCTTTTGAATATTCCACACCAATGTCACTCCAAGCCAGGATGCTGACCTTCTTTCTGATCCAGAATCACTGGGGGCAGGGCTTTTTTGGTGTTGCTGGGGAATCATAACCAGGTAGTCATATCTGAAGACCTCTGAGATGTGTGATCTCTAAGGGATCCTCCAATCCTAACATTCTATAACAAGGAGAATATGTTGCTCACTTGGCAGCTTGTAGGATGTTTTTTCTTCTTACAGAAAGCATTGCCTTTGTTGAAACAAAACCAGTTTTGATAAGACCACTTGAGGAAGAAGTGAGAACTCCAGAAAGGTATGCGAGGAGGAAGAGAGAAAGGAGGATAGAAAGGCAGGTGGAAGACAGGAGAGAGGGAAGGAGAATGGAGAAAGGAGAAGGAAAAAGGAAGGAGAGAAGTGTGATGGAGACAGGAAGGCAGGACAAGGTGGGGGTGGACAGAGAGGAGGTGGAGAAGGGAAGACTTGGGGAGAGGGTTCAAGGGAGAGAATAAGGAGGGGTATAAGTGAGGGCAGAAAGAAAGACACGAAGAGGAAGAGGGTGATGAAGGTGAAAGAGAAGAGGGAAAATGGAGGTGGGGAAGAAAGGGAAAGAGGAGAAAGGGGAGGGGAGGGCAGGCTTTTGCCTGCCCAGAATCTGAACTGATTTTGCCTGACAGTCCTCAGATTTGCAGTAGAATATCTACAAAGATCACAAATGCCACGAGAGGGGGAATTCCTTGTGAAAGTCAGTAAGAAGGCCAAGTTCTGCACTTGGGTTGGCCAGGGGCAAAGAGAAATCATATGTAGATATTAAAGAGAAAAAATAACTGGGCACCAGATTAATTCCTTGGGTCCATTCATAAATAAGAATAAACCAAGTCTTCTCCCTACAGCAAAAACAAAAAGAGACTTTGATTGGCTCTTCCCTGATGATGTGGGCTGCCCACACTGATGTGCACTGCTCTCTGACTTTAGTGACTAGAACCTCATTAACAGTCCTGTGTGCCATACATGTATGTAATATGTGTTCTCATATGTATGATTTCATCTCATCTTTAAACCACTCTATGCATTATCTTTCTTATACAAATAGAAATATTGAGGCAGCAGAGATTAAAATGTTGCATAAGATAATAACATTTTATGTGTCAGGCCCAGAATTTGAACCCAACCAACAGACTATGCAATCCTCAAGATCCACATTGCAATACATCAACTCCTAAGGCTTTACACCTCTTGTAACAGTATAAGTTATGTTATAAATAAGGGTTGAGGTCCTTATTTTATGCTTAGGACCAAAAAGGTCACAGGGACTTCACATGGGCAACTTTAACTGATACATAGATGGACATGTGCACTACATCTCCAAATGCAAGTCCTGTGCAACCTCCAACCTAACCCTCTCCCCAAGCAAGGCTGTCCTCATGTATCCCAGACAGGTCACCCAGCTTGTATATACTGCAAATTGAACCTTACTGATAATATCCCAGAATACCTTCCCAGTTGATTCTTGCTTGAAACTCTGCCATAAGGTATTTTTTTCACTATCCCTCTGGTTTTGTTTTTAGTACCAGGAATTGAACCCAGGGACACTTAACCACTGAGCCACACTCCCAGTTTTTTTATTTTTTATTTTTTATTTTGAGACACGGTCTCACTAAGTCTTTAGAGCCTCACTAAGTTGATGAGGCTGGCTTCGAACTTGCGATCCTCCTGCCTCAGCCTCCTGAGCCACTGGGATTACAGGCATACACCACCACAACCAGCCCCTCTGTTTTTCTTTTAAAACACAATCACTGCCAGGCACATTGATGCACGCCTGTAATCCCAGCCACTAGGGAGCTGAGGCAGGAGGATTGTGAGTTCAAAGCCAGCCTCAGCAACTTAGTGAGATCTTGTCTCAAAATAAAAAATAAAGAAAGGGCTGGGGATGTGACTCAGAGGTTAAGCACCCCTGGGTTCAATCCCTGGTACCAAAAATAAAACACAATTTTCACAAAAGGGACAGTCATTTGAACTCCTTCAGTAACAGAGTGTGAGTGATTTTAGTATATTGTCCCCTTTGGGGTATTAACACCTAACTTCTACAATGGGTGCATAGGAAGGAGCTGTCAGGGAGAAATCAAGAGAAAGAAAGAGGGTGGAGGTAGAAGCTTGCAGGACCAAGTTTGTTTCCTCCTCCTAGGACTCCTTAGCAAGTAAAAGGATTCCTGGACATTCTTATTTCACTTATTTGTCTAACGAAGAGAGTGATGGTGATAAGGAATAGGTAGTAGGAGCAACATGGTGTTCAAACAGAATCTGAATAAACAGATGACAGAAAAGGAAGGGGTTGGCTCAGGAGGCCAAAAAGAAATGCATGCCGGTCTAAGTTCTCCCAGCATTTATACAACATCCTTATACAGAGAGACAAGATCTGGGAGGTTAATGGAATTAGAGGACAGAAGGTAAAATTAGATATCCAATTATTAAGTGTGATATAACCAACTCTACTGCCAAGAAAGCATTTCTTGGTTCATTCATATATTTATTCATGTATTCAGAGAATATTCACGGGGTCACCTTTGTCCCACTCATAGCTAGAAGCAGAGCCGGCTGATGAGGCACTGACAGTCTAATGGTGGAAAAAGGCACATGAGCAGATAATTATCTGCAATGATGTTGTAAGCTTGGTGAGGGAGATACACATTTTGTGGCAGTTTGGGGAGGCAAGGAAAGTGGGCCCAGAGAGGGCTCCCAGAGGAGGACACCTGAACTGGGGCTTAAGGAATAAGAGTTAGCAAGTGAACAGAGGGTAAATGAAGGGCACTCTGGATAGAGGGAATGACACCAGCAAAGGCATGAAGCTGAAACTCACAATCATTTTTTATCTAAATAAAGATTTGCTTGCTAGGCATAACTCCTGGGTCCTGTGCAGACTTGAAACAGTAAAGAAGAAAGAGCATCCTCTTGGAAGAATTGCACTTGGATTCTCTAATTTAAAAAATAAAATCTACTATAGTGTGCAAGATATATGTGTGTGTGTGTGTGTGTGTGTATGTATATATATCTCAAATGTAGACCACCATGCCCATAAGAGGAATGGGAAAGGACTCTGAGGGGAAGTATAGTGTGTCATGTATAATCTAGAAGGACAGAATCCATTTCCCTTCTTCTCTTCCAATCTCAAGGAGCAGATGTCACAGAAATGCAAGAAGAAATATGGAGAAGAGAACTGGGTGCTTGGATCCCAAGAGTGAAGAGACTAACAGCTGGAGGGACACTGGGTCTTGGTGGACTCTATTCCAAGAATGCCTGTGGTCTGAGGGAAGGACCTGGGCTTGAATAATGAAACAAATATCTAATGAGAACATAGAGAAAACCCTACAGGACAAATCTGAATTACATGAAAGAAGGAAAAGAATGTATTTAGTGAGAGGGGCTGTTTGAATCAGCCTTTCATTGCTGTGACCAAAATACAATTTGGTCTCTAACAATTTAGAGAAGGGAAAGTTTATTTTGGCTCATTGTTTCATAAGTTTAGACCATGCTCAGCTGACTCCATAGCTCTGAGTTCAAGATGACGCAGAACATCATGGCGGAAGGGTATGGCAGAAGAAAGCTGCTGAGGATGTAGCAATCAAGAAGCAGAGAAAGAGCTCACCCAGGGCAGAATATAAACCCCAAAGACACACCCCCAGTGAACGATTTCCTCCAGCCACACCCTACCTAACTACGGATCAATCCACTGATTAGATTCTATGATTCGACTCGTAATCTAATCATTTCATCCCTGAAAATTCTTGCACTGCCTCATATGTGAGCTTTTGAGGAACACCTCACATCTAAACCATAACAGGAGTGTTTGAGAAAACAATAGAGGAATGGACGAAGAGCATGCAGAGAACAAGGAGACAGCTCCCTGGGAGACAGCACTGTATAGCTAGAAGCAAGGGGTAATGAACACAGCCTGGAAGCCAAGGGAGAACCAGGCAAAAGACTTCCATGTATCCTCTTGAAACCTAGAAGCTTGACTCACCATGCCAGTTACAGGATACAGATT
This sequence comes from Geosciurus inauris, assembly GCA_004024805.1. NCBI lineage: Eukaryota > Metazoa > Chordata > Mammalia > Rodentia > Sciuridae > Geosciurus > Geosciurus inauris. The sequence continues at coordinate 32,694 of PVHX01001581.1, forward strand.
TCTTTAAAAATATTCTACCGACTGTTCATTTCCCTTCCAACCTACTCATCAATTTCCTCCCAAGGAATTGCCCTTGTTCCATTGGGAGGGGCCCTAAGGGGCTGTTACCTCCCTACTCCCGGGAGGAAACAGATGCAAGCAGGAGCTCAGGTGCCCCCTCTCTGGAATTTGAATCTTGAGAACTAAACATGCCTAATTATTAAGAATAAAGAAATCTTTGATACTATATACTTACATCCAGCTGGCTTACCATATTCAGCTTATTGATTCTAAAGTATTTTACTCAAGTTGCTTAATTTTCTTGACACACAATCATAGCATTGGTTAAAAAATGACTTTTACTTCTTCTTATGTTTATACCAATTCTTGTTTTATAACATTGGCGTTTCTAGCAAATGCAGTGTTTAAGATTAGCAACAATGGGCACCCCTGAGTAACTGTTTGTAAGTAAAATAATTTCCATGTTTATCAGATATGCTTACATAATTTTTAGTAAATAATCTTTATATACCTAAGCAATCATCTTTTGATACCATTTTACCTAAATTTTATTAAGGTAAAATTTATCAAATGCTATTTCAGCCTGTACTGATATTTTATCTTTTTAAATTCATTAATAAAAAAATATTATGTTGGTAGTTTTCTTCATATTGATTGCATATAAAATAAATACACAAAATCAATACCTTTTCTCTACACCAGAAATAATCACTAAAAAACCGGTAGTGAGGATAATATTTTATTTACTATGTCAGTAAAAACTTTAAAATATTTATGGATAAATTTAACTAAAATATGCAGAAGACAAAACAGAAAAACCATAAAAATTGTATTGAAGATATAAAATATCTGAAAGGAGAGAAGTATATTTTAAAATAGAATATTCAACACAAACCTGCAATTGTCTAAAATTAATATACTGATTTAACATAATTTCAATTAGAATTCCATCATCTGTTTTAATTGAATCAAAAAATAGCATAAATTCTATATAAGATCTGAATGCCTCAAAAAATTCAATAAATGAAAGAAAAAAGAGCAATAAGGAAGGACTGGACTATATAGGTATCAGACAATATAAAACTACTATAAGCAAATTAGAAAGAGATCACTATAGAAATAGATCAGGGTCCAGGTAGAGAATGTAGAAGGAAACTCTGATATACATGAGAATTCAATATTGGACTGATGATTCAACTTCTCTGTTCCTTGTTTTCCTCAATTGTGAAGTGGGTATCTTCAGATAATATCCATGTCTATGAGCTGTGAAGGACAGAGGTCAAGTTAATTAATCCACATAAAGGGCCTCTATATAACAGGGTCTAGCACATAGGAAGCCCTCAGTACCTGTTAGCCATTATTATTACAATTATCACTAGGAACAAAATTAACATGGACCTCCAACTTCCACTACACACAAAAGCAAATTTCCAAGTGGATTAAGATTTAAATGTAAAAATCAAAATCCAAATTTGAAAAAGAATCAATCTAATAAGCCCCACATGCTCTAGAGATAGGGCTGGGAAACATTCTCCAACAAGGATGAAAACCAGAGCTATAAAATATATATATATACTGTTCATTGAAAGTGCATATAAAGATGTTTAATATGAAGAATGTAATCTGCTTATAATTTTGTGCAAAGTTAGAAAAATTATGATTGTAATAATTTTTTTCTATTTGCCTCAACAAATATTTTCAGTGAATAGTGTGTACAGCTTCTGAAAATTTGATTTTTTTCTGTTATGTTTGATAACATGTATTAAAATGCAACTTTTGAGAAAAATAAAAATTAAAATTAAAAAAAATAGAAAAAAAAAACAGAAAAGAAAAAAAAAAAGAATAAAAACAGTCAGTTAACTACATAAAAATATAACACATTTGTTGGCAAAGTGTTCCCTAAACAAAGTAGACAAATAATAGATTTTGGAAAGACAAAAAAAAAAAAAAAAAGGTAAATATCTCAACTGAAGAAATGAGCAGAGGAGCTCAGCTAGGTGAGCTGAGCTATGAATGCAAAGATGCTCAGATTCTTTGATAGTCAGAGAAATGCAAACTAAAATCACAATGAGATACCACTTTACACTCCTCAGACAGGCACAATTAAAGAGATCATATCTCCTACCTCTATCAGGGATGTGTGAAAAGGGTGCTCTCATACACTGCTTGAGGACAGTGAGGTGTTCCATGTTTTGAAAAGCAACAGAATAGCCATTCTGCTCATATTGAAAACACTTGTCCCCTTCTATTCATTCACCCCACTCCTGGACCACAATAGATATAATAGCACCAGTGCAAATGCTCAAGGACATTTACTCTAACATCCTGCATGGTGGAAAGAGTAAGCTAAAAATAAAATTTTAAGATTATAAGCAACTGGGGGATGCCATATATACAAATATATACAATACATCCTCATAATGGAATATCACACAGCTATTAAAATGAGTCAATTAGACCTCTTCCTTTTAACACAGAAAGATTTGTACAAGGTTCACTGTTGAATAAGAAAAGCTAAATAGATAAAGAGAAACACAGGACTGATTCCAGAAAGCAGTGGTCTTCTAGAAACACATGGGTATATTCTTGAGGAACAGTAATTTTCTACTTCTTAATCTGTGGTCGATAAACCATGCATGCTTATTTTATTCTTCTTTAAATCATATAAATATTTTAACTTCTGTTTTGTGTTCTCTATTTCACTATATTTTTCCTAAAAAGGAAATCAAAATTCAAAATAAATACATAATATCCCATTTTATAAAACAACAGCCTGAAAATCTTGCACACATATATATATATGTATAAGTTATATGGTATAGAGAAAAGTTTGGCAGCCTATACACTATGTTATTAACATGAATTATCCTGAAGAGTTGGTGGAGATGAATGGGCAAAAGGAGAAGAGAAAATCAAGCAAAAATGGAAAAATAACACTTAGAAAAGTATTATTGAATCATCATACTTACACATTAAATCATCATGCTTACACACTTGTGAAAAGTGTGTGTGCGTGTGTGTGTGAAGTAGATTAAGAAACACAATTTGCAAGAGAAAGAGAAGACAGAAAAAGGCAGAGGAAGAAAAAAGTTACAGTTCATATCCATTTAGCTCTATGTTCTCAATACAATTGCATTAAATTGTGTTGTTTGCAACAAAAGGGCCTTAACTAATCCAAGCACATCTATCTTATAGCATCTGTCCTGCCCTCAGTAATCACCTCCCTCCCTACAAGGAGCTCAGCTAGGTGAGCTGAGCTATGAATGCAAAGATGCTCAGATTCTTTGCTTCCTTTGGTCACACAGCATCATGGAGTACCCACTGGCAAGGCAACCCTTGTCCCCATTGGATCTCCACCTTCCTTCTAAAATTTGTAAGAGAAAATCAGTTCATCAGTACCACTAGGGTAAAATACATTTGTACCAATGATACTAACACATCATCTAAAACTATAATGAAAGGAGAAACCAAGAGAAATGAATTTTAAAATTAATGAGGTTCCACTGCAGCTCAAGAAAGTACAATAGCAAAAGAATACTTAGCTACCACATTGGAAACCCAACACCTTTTAAGTGACTTCTCCCCAGTCACCTCTCTGGTGTACCCCCACCCTACACAAGTTGTAGATGAAGCCAGTTGCACGCAAAAGTCCCTTGTGTTTCAGATTTGGTGGATTATATGTGTGTATTCTCCCAATAAAATTTGAAAATTATGAAGCCCCCATCAACATGTCTTTCTCTGAACTGTTTTCCTCCATTAATGCATTGCCAGAGAGCAGAGTGATATGAAAAAGATCAAAGTAAAAAGAAATATATTCCATAGTGCGTTAACTGTTGGACCCTTGTTGATTCACACAGTTAGCCTCTATGAACTCTAACTTACTTGTTTGTAAAAACAGAAGTTGTGGAGATTCAAATACAAAGGCCTATGGGAATATAGTGTTCCATTTATAAAGTTCAACTCAATCCACATTTCCCCATCCTTTTGACCCCTGGAAATAGGTATTCGGGCAAGGGCTTGTTCAGTTGATGACCATGCTGCTACTTTTCACTGTGGGAAGCTGAGTGACCTACACAGGGATCAAATCCAACACTTTAGCTTCATATATTAACACTGTAAGCCAATATGTTAAAATTACCATGGTCTCAAAGAGCTAGATGCCCGCATGGAGGAGGTATATCAGACACCTCTCTCGAGCCCTGCCTCTTATCCTCAATGCTCATCTTTGTGCTCCAAGGAGTATTGCTGCAAACAGCTGCCTTTAGGGGTAACTTGACAGCAATCTGCCTCCGCTGTGTCTTGTTTCTCTTATGTTGTTCCCTGGGGCTTTTCTGCTGCCAACATGAGGGAAGCCTGCAGGAGCCTTCAGGGCATATGAGCAAACCTGGAAATGTGAGAAAGCTAAGGGCCAGGAAGTCACTGTGACCAACGAATGGGGATGGGAGCAACAGATAAATGCTGCCTTCCACCTTCTACTTGAGGGTATGTTCTACACAACTCCAGGGAGAGTCCCTAGTGGCACTCAGCCTCAGTTGTCTATCATACTGTCCTATTTAATAATACACTCTTGCTTTTGGCTTTTCCTGTTTTGAAGTTTTGCTCTACCCAAAATAGGCTACCTCTACTTAAAACCCTCTTTTAAAGGAATCTAGATGAGGATTGAAGGAAATGAGAAATAATTCCCGTAAAAGCATTGATATTTAAAGGAAACAATAACAACAAATAACAAAGAAACAACAAAAACATGACCAATATAAAAAAAGGCTCAAATTTCAAAGACACCTGGTCATTTAAACAAACAAGCCACAGCTTACTTTGCAGTGTTACCTTTTCGCCACTAACTGAGTGATGCCAGTTCTCCCTGCCTACCTGCATCCTTGCCCCATTCCCGAGAGAGGTTCTGCTTATATAGGAGAGAGTCCTGGATTCCGAGGCTCCAAGTCTCAGCTCCTCCAAGGAACATCATTATTACAACTGATACAATCAGTGCTCAAAAACATTCTTACAAATAATTCTAAATGCTAAAATTAGATATTAATATGAAGTTGTTTTTAATATGTTGAGGATGCCTATTAAAATCCAAAAGCTGGTGACTTCCTCTCCAGAAAAATGCACATAAGCACAAAGTTTTATAAAAATATCAGGAAGTTCATGGACCCTGTGAAGCCAGATGTGGGGCTTTGGGAAAGTTATTGAATCATGATGACTAGGACCTCATCAATGGATTAATCCACTAATGGCTGAATGGATGGTTGAGAGGTAGTGGAAACTATAGGAGGTAGAATCTAATTGAAGGGAGTGGGTCCTTTTGGGCATTTCCTTGGGAACTCTGTCTTGTCACTGGTCCCCCCACCCTCTGCTTCTTGGGTATGAGGGGCTGAGCAGCTTTCCTCCTCCACACTGTTTAGTCATGATTCTCTACCTTGCCTCAAGCCCAAAGCAATGGAGCCATGGACTGAAACCTTGGAAACTATCAGCCAAAATAAATCTTTCCCAAGTTGTTTTATCCTCGTGTATTTTTGTCACTGCAATAAAAAGTTGACTAACACAGTCTCCTACCCATCCTATCCCAAACCCATAATGTACTTCTGATCAAGAAAGTCATAGAAAGACTATGACACAAGCATACCAACCATGATAGGTATCATTTTTTAAAAAATTTTTAGTTATAGATGGACACATCTTTATTTTATTTATTTTTATGTGGTGCTGAGAATTGAACCCAGTGCCTCACATGTGCAAGGCAAGTGCTCTGCCACTGAGCCAATAGGTATCATTTTAAGAAAAAAATCAATTATAATTATTCCAGCCATATTTCTTGTTTTGGTATCAGGGATTGAACTCAGGGGCACTCGACCACTAAGCCACATCCTCAGCCCTGGTTTGTGTTTTTATTTAGAGACAGGGTCTCACTGAGTTGCTTAGCACCTCACCATTGCTGAGGCTGGCTTTGAACTCGTGATTCTCCTGTCTCAGCCTCCCAAAATGCTGGGATTACAGGCACGAGCCACCATACCCGGCTTATTCCAGCCATATTTATTTCATCCAACATATTAATTCTCAGACCAGTGGGGACTAGTTTTCTTATAATCAACTCTGTGTAGTAAAAGTTCTGATATCAAGGGCTACATATAATTCCCCGTAAACATCCCTGGGCTAACTTATTGGGGTAGCCATGTGTCTTAGCTTGTGCTTTTCCAGAAGCCACTTTTGATTCTCGGGTAGTTTTATTTGGAAGGTAACATGGGAATGTGATCTAAGGATCAGGCAGCAGCCAGTAAAAGGTGCATCATCAAGTCAGAGAAAATGGAATTGACATTCATTGAGGAAAATCTAGAAGCCAGTAGGAAAGAATGCCTTCAGTCATCTTTGAGGGACACTGGAGAAAGTGGCCTTAATTCCTTTGCATTTTTGGCCACAATATGAATCCAGTAGCAAGAAAAGGCCCACAGGCAGGAAAACGGTAACAGTATGCACTGAGGCAGTAAGGAAAAGAGAAGGCTGTGCAGCCACACCAGGCCATGAAGGTCTCTCGCCTCTAAACATCCCTAAGAATTAGGAATTATGTGTTTGATGAGAACACTGAACTGATTAGGGACCATTGGTGCAATAAAAGAAAAGTCACATGGGAATAGCATAAATCAGAGCTAAGCTGTACTCACCATCAATAGCATAATACCACAAGTAGCATTTATCCACTTCTTTCTAACAGCAAAATATGACACTAGGTGCTTGCATACATTGTCTTGCTTAATCTCAGGACAGCTCTATAAGAAGCATTATTATCCTATTATTTATAGATTTGGAAAATGATGAGTCTCAAAGTTCAAGTTGACTTATCCAACTTGAGATAGCTAGGAAGAAATGGACACAAGGTTTAAATGGTGAGTGCACTCCCTTTCAACTATATGACTTTATCCTTTAGACTTCTCTGTCTCTTCTTCCTTTTCCTTTTCTCATAGAGAACTTCCCCAAGTCCCAACCATGTGCCAGGCATTGGAATCAGCACCATTACCTTAAGCTTCATAAAAACTTTGTGCTATGGGTGTTGTCAATGATTCCTTCCTGTACTTGGGAAAACTAGTTCTAGAAAAGCTTAAGTAACTTCCTAAAATCAGTGAAGTGGCAGAACCAGGGCCAGAAATGAGGTCTTTCTCAAACCAACACTCCAGCCTTTGATCATTAAACTATTTTCCTGCATAATCCTAAGAAAAACACAGTTATAAACGCCTGGGCTCCTGCTGTTGAGTGTCTCCTGAAATCAATCTGCCATATAATCCAGAGTGAAAATAAGCTCCAAATTCAACACATCCCTGCCCTCCCCTTTCCCACCCTTCCTATAGGATTATACCTGTAAATGCTAGAGAGGCAGAATCCTAGATACCTTGAAACTGGGCAGGAGCAAGCAGGCCCAGCAGTCAGTTTCACTCTAGTTAAGAGAAAGAGAAGGATTTTTTTTTCAATTAAAAGATAAGACAAACATTTCAAGAAATTGGCACTCATTTCCTTGCATTATTGCTCTAATTTGCTCATTATGCATAATTATTAAATGTACTTTAGTATGATTAAGATGGTCTTTACTTATAACAAAGGGACAATCAGTTCTGTCCTTGTTTGTATTCATTTGTGTACATACATATGGAGAAGGGAAAGAAAAACTAATTTTTAAAGTGATTCTATTGTTTCTGTACAAACAACTATTATCACTGAAAGTGCATGTAATTGCCTACAACAAAAAATGTTGCACAAATACAGGTTGAGGAGCACCTATTTCTGGCAAATATCAAAAATAAGAAGAGACTCTAGGAGGTCCTGGAGGAATCCTGAAATGATACCCTTTATAAAGGAACAGGAGTGTGGCATGGTGATCGTGACAGGTTTCTACACCAGAAGGTGGTCTGGTTTAAAGTTTTGAGAGAAAAAACAAAGAGGGCTCTGAGGAATGTCATGACAATACTTCAAGCAAAAGAAGATCTAGAAATAAAGATTCGAACAAATAAAAATAAAAATAATTTTTAAAAAGATTAGAGAAATGAGGATCATAGCAACTGACTATGCTCTATATCAGCTTGGCTTATTATTGCCCTACAGAGAGTATTCTTCGTGGATCAGGCAGCCCCTCAAATGACATTCACTCTACTCCAGTTTTGGTATATGATTAAGACATTCCTTAAAAATCTCAGTTTTTCAGAGTTTGCATTTGTATAAAATTCAGTGTGGCCTTAACGGATCTACTGATATCTGTCTGTGATTGACATCTTTTTCCAGCTGACAGCATTTATCTATAGTATTACTGTCAGTGAGCATTTCTTCTCGTTTATCACAGTTTTGATATAAAATACCATCATAGGCTTAAAATTCTCCACAACAGGTTCATTCAAGGAAGAGTTAGCAAAATCTGTTCTGTCTTGTTATCTCTCCAGTGGCAGAGACTGACCAGACCTTCTAGAAGTCATTTGGCTTAAATGAGTGTTTCCACAATCAGGGCAAAGAGACTTCAAAAACTATCTGTAAAACTTCCCACCCCCAAACTTCCCCCACACTCAACAGGAAGAGGCTAGATTTCTTCAACCCTACTCTAAATATGGCAGAAAGACTTTAAAGCTAATTGAGCAGCTTCTGTATGTCAAGAACTCTGTGCAGTGCAATAGATAGAAATGATACACTGAGAGATGGAGGCATACTAAGGAAAACAAACACAGGTACAGATAATCATAACTCAGTACAAGTGCAGAGCTGGCCATGTACACAGAATTTTACACCAACAGAAAGGAAGGTACCTTTCTGTAAAGGATGGAGAGAGTGAATGGAGAAATGTTAGGGAAGGCTTCCTGGAAAAATAAGACCTGAGCTGATTTTCAAAGTATGAGCATGACTTAACTAAGCAAATATGGAAAAGCCAGTATTAGCAGATGGTAACGTTTGAGCAAACCATGGATATGAGGCATAATATCTTAAACACAAAGAACTACCTGCAACTTAGTGTTGCTGGAAGGTAAAAGTTAAGGTAAATGATAGTTGGAACAAAAGGCAGGAAAATTGGTTGGAGCTGGACTGTGGAGGCCTTATAGAGAAAAGTGGACCATTATCCTATAGGTAATAGGGAGGTAATGAGGATTTTAGTCAGGTCAGCTTTGCATTTTACACAGTGAAGAGGGAGGGCTATACCTGAGTGGTATGGAATGAGGAATCTGAATGGAAGAGGACTGGAGGAGAAGATATCAGTCGGAAGGCTGATGCAGTTTATAGTAAGAAAGTATAAGATATGAACATAGGCAGCAATAGCAGGACTAGAGTAGAAAGGATGGAATTGAGAGCTGTTAAAAAAAAGAAAATAAATAGAGCTTGACCGGTTGTGGAAGATGTGACAAAGAGCAGGGTAAAGTTTCTCAGGTAATAACGACACCATATTCAGAAATAACAAATAAGAATAGCAAGTTTGGTGGTGAAAATACTAATCATTGGCCTAAGCAATGTTTCATTGGATCTGAAGGAAGAGAATTTATATTTTAGTTACTTGGGTAATGAATGTTGGTTTGGATAAGAAACCCAGCCTGAGGGAAAGAATGAGACTGGATGTGGAAGAAAGGATATTTATAAGTAAAGGGGGGCTGGAGAACAGAAGCAGATACCACAAAATACCACCAATTTTCTTCATGCGGCAGAAGTAAGGTTCTCCAATGAAATTGAGGGTTGATAAAGAAAAATAGGAGGTGGTGATATTTTAGAACTGTCACTGAAGATGGGATGGGGAGACACCACAAAGTACAAACATTGAAAACACTGAGGGCCCAGCTAAGGTTGAAGATAACCCTCACCATCTCGCAGAGCTATAATGAAAATCAATAGTGATTTCACATATGTAAAAGTCTGTTTGGGGATGACAATATTCCATATTCTAACTACTTCATAAGCCTTTTCACCCTTCTGTGCTCTTCCTACTCTCCTGGTGTCAGTATGGCCACACTAACCATCTCCTGAACCCAGGCATGACCAATATTTTCTATCAGAGTGACCCCCCAAAAAGGGAAAACAAATGGGATCCCAGAAGGCTCTGCAGCTGCTAATAAATAATGAGGGATAAGAACACAGGTCTGGAATTGCATATGGAGGGCCAAGCTCAGCCCTCATTGCTACTTAAATGCACTCTAGACATGGTACCTGGGCAATCTAAGCTTAGAATTACCTTGATTATAAATAAAGAAGAGTCCTTGAGTATATAACTTGGGTCATAATTCAATTGTCAAATTAAAATAGCCACTATAATTTTTCATAAGATTAAAAGTTAAGAAAAAATAAAATACTGGGATCTGTGATGAACTCTGATGAATATATGGAGATATATATATATATATATATATATATATATATATATATATATATATCCCTAGGTAAACACTGAATCCTCTTTCAAGCCATGCTTTTGAGGAAATTTGTGATTCAGGCAAAATGTACGTTTCTACCCTGCCATCAGGTAGCCTTAGTTTCAGTGATTCTCATTGCAGTATGCAAATACCCAGTATGAAATATCCCCAGTTTTCCAATTATAGCAATTGAACACTGAGAAGGAGATTGACATAAGGTAAGTCATATTTGCATTTTTGAAGCTCAAACACATTCCTAAAAAGCCAACTGGATCTAGACCTAGACCTAGGCCAGAGGGCAGGCGAACTTTAACATGTGGCTAATCTCTATCAGCTCCTGTTCTAAGCTTCCTCACCAGAGTAGCTCAGATAGTCTGTTATGATGAGATGAAAGTCAATTCAAATTTGTGTGTGATAGCCACAAAAAGTAGAAAAAAGGAACAGACAGTGTTATGGTTTGATCTGAACTGTCCCCACCTCAGGCATGTGTTTTGAAAGCATAATCCCCAATGCAATAAGATTCAGAGGTGTGACTTTTAGGCAATGTCTAGAATTCTGACCTTGTCATTGTATTAAATGATTTGATGGATTAATAATTAGAATGGACTATTGGGAGAAAGTGGAAACTACAAGCAGGTGGAGCATGGTTGGAGGAAGTAGGCCATTGGGGACATGCCCTTAGGGACTACACCTTGTCCCTGATGCCTTCGTGTCTCCCCATTCCCTCCGCTACTTCCTGGTTGCCATGAGCTGAGCAACTTTCCTCCGCCATGCCCTTCTACCATGATGGTCGGTCTTATCTCAGGCCCAGAGCAATGGAGTTAGCCAACCATAGACTGAAATCTCTAAAACCATGAGCCCAAATAAACTTTTCTTCCTCAAAATTGTTATTGTATCTGGGGTTACAGCAGTGTAAAGCAAACATAGACAAGTGTAAAATTAAGGTTATTTCAGGAAAATGGAGGAAAGACATGGAAAGTTAGAAAACAAACAAACATAGGCCTACTTAGAATGTCTAGAAGGAAATCAAGTGATAGGCCCAAACGTTAAAAAGCCATTCCAGTGTGCCTTAGTAAAACTCTTCTGAGGGGAGTCCCCAAAGGGAGTTAATGAGAACTGAGAATAAGGCAATCTGGTTTTTGAATTTTATAACCAAATACATTAAAACCTGAAAATTTGGGCAGAATTTACCCTCATGAGTGTGTACATCCCACTAAGTAAATCCTGGTAGAGTCAAGTAATTTTCCTAATTCTTGCTCTGGTAATAGAATAGCCTAGGTTTAACTGCAGTCCAATGCACATCTGAGCCTACTTCCTACCTGTGCTTGGTTACTTGGAGTAGAGCCATGCCTGGCATAAAAGACACCTCAGCCATCAGCAGGACACACACTAGTAGTGGTTCCCCTGGAATGTAAAACTCAGAAGACATCAATTTCCATGGCAACCCCTCCCCATCCTCCAGGCACCTGAAAACCAACCTGTAGAAGCCTAAGTGACTTGACAGCTGAAAATGCAATTTTGCCAAGGGAAAGGGGAAATAAAAAGGCTCTAAGTGAATTTTCTTCTGCTGAAAGGGGTAATTTCCACCACAGTGGCTGAGAGCCTTGTCCCAGACCCTGAGTATTTATTCATCTTGCTCTTCAGTGAGCTGTAGATAAGCAGAAACTCGACACCTCTATCCACAGTGCTGAAAATACATAAATGAGCAGAGTATAAGCCACCAAACACAGGCCTGTTTAGAAAGACAGAGTCCACAGCCTGGACTGGAGTACATGGCTACATGTGGGTGCATACCAGGCTGCATGTAAAAGTCACAGCTCTTTTCTTTCTTTCATCTCCCTAACTACCCAAACTGTGGTTTTATAATGAAATGCACTAAATTTTGAACATGTTGAGAATTCCTATTTGAGTTTCACTTTGGAGTAAATCAAATCACCATGTAATTATGTATTCATTCCATAAGTTTCATCAGCATCCTATTTGTGCTATAGATGTGCATGTAGATGCTAAATGCTAAGCATTCAGTGCAGAGCAAAGCAAAGCCCTTCCTTACGTGATTCTGTCCCCCAGTCCAGATGCCTATTGGCCTATATAAAAGTTATTCAAGAAAAGTCAATGCTGTAGCAAAGTTATTTGTTGATAGGAGATGAAATGGCCTAGTATGTGAAGCTGGAAATTCTATAATGGGGACACTATGCAGTAATTATAAAAGAGGTGACTTTCTTTCCTTCTTTTTTTTATTTTTGAGATAAAGAAAATCCGAGCAAATAAAAATAATTTCTGAAAAGAAATTCAATACAAATGGCTAGAAAATGTTGTAATCCAGGACCTAGAGCCACAGGCACAAACAACTGAGCAATGAATGGGGAACTAGGGGACCTGCCTCTGTTGACTAAAGCTGCAAAGATGAAACAAAGAAGCAGCAATGTCAAGGAAGTTCTGTTGCTTCTCTAGTGATCAAGATAATTACAGAACTTTGTTTCTACCTGTGGTCTCTCTCCTTGGTTTGTCATAGTCCCCACCATTTAACCAACCCAAGGCATTTGAATTTGCCACTCTTAGGTTTTGTACCAATTTCTAGAAACCAATGGTGTACCTCACTTTCTATACTGCCACCTAGTTCTTCTTTGAGCCTAATCTAAAACCCACCTGCTGCAACTTATGGCTGTCTCTACTTGCTGGGTGAGTGGAAGATGTGGTGGTGCTAAGTAGACTTGTGAAGTCCAAGGGTACTATACGTTGTGCCCTGGTGCATTTCTTCAACTCTATTACAAGGTCACACTCTCCTGATGCTGAGCTTTCACATTATTTTGGCTCCACTCACTGTAGCAGGAAGAGCTCTATATAATGAGTCAAAAGCCATAAGTTATTAGTGTCAGCTTTGTGATCTCAGGCCTCAGTTTTTTCATGTGGGAAATGAAGAGACATAACTGGTAGACTACCTAGCATTGTGCCTGTCACACAGGGCTGGAACTAAGAGAGGGAATCACTCACCCTAGCACAGTATTTAAGGAAGCACCAAAAAACAAATCAACATTGGGTAATCAAGATAAATAATGTTTAATGCAGCATTTTAAAAATCAAAATGGATACAAAAACCTATGATTAACATAATATCAAAATGTTAAGTAAAGATAAGATCCCAATCAGTAATCATATAATTCTGCCTCACTGACCTCATCCTAAAAGATAGGGCCTATGAGAGAGATCCCTTCTGCCCATGGAATTCTATGATTCTCATGAAATCTGCTCAAACTAATTCCATGAGCAATTGTTTCACTAACTGTATCTTGAATCTATCAAATGCCCAATCTAGGAAATAAGCCCACCATTATTAATACTAGAAATTATGGAGTCAAATGTGTCTGCTCTGTGACTTTCCAATTCTACTCTTAACTATAAAATTGGTTTGACACAGTCAAACCAATTTGGAATCCTATAAAATAGGAACAATGATCTCCTATCCTTGTGGAATTATGGTCAGGTTCAAGTAGAACAACCATCCCAGGTCATATCCCACATCCTATCTAGAGATCAGAAATGTCAGGTGATGGCTCACAGGTAAATAGGAGCATGAAGACATAAAGCATTCCAATTCTTCTCCCAGAAAACTGGCCTTCCACTGAAGAGAAGAGATTGCCTCTCCTCCATCTTGGAAAGCAAATGGGCTGCTTTTGCCTCTGTGCCAACAGCTAGGCAAAGAAAAATAACAGAGAGACCCAGTATGATAAGATGAAAAGCTCTCTCAGTTCTTTTAAATTTGAGTTGTCGTTTTTTCCATTAACTCCCTCAACCTCACAGAATAATTTGAAAAAGATAATCTGTAACTGGGAATACTTTGAAAAGCAAAGGAGCTATAAAAGAAAGTGAATTGAGTTTAATATTTATACAGGGCAGTTCTAATTAAATTAACACACTCATGGATATGCTAAGCAGCAGACAGTTGTCTGCTTTTCTTCTCCTTATCCTTTCCTACCAATTACTGCACTTAAAAAAATTCAGTCCTCCTTGATATACTTTTATTTCACAAAGAAGGGAGAAAATAAAAAACGATGATCTTTTTAAGAAAATAAATCAATAAGGCATTTCTTCCAGAGAACTGTCATCCTATAGTCAGTGACAATAAGTTGGCAATCAACATGGTCGCTATTAAGCCTGACATCTTCATTAGTTCCTTATCAACTATGTGTGTGTGTGTGTGTGTGTGTGTGTGTATACACACACGGTATTTTGTTTTATTTTTATTTTGCTTTATTTTGTTTGTTTGTTTTTGTAGTGCTGGCAGTCAACCAACCCCCGGGTCTGGCACATGCTAGGCCAGTGCTTTACCACTGAGCCACACCCTCAGGCCTGACAAAATATTTTAATGTTCACTCTCTCATTTCATTCTCCTATTTCCAGAAATTTCCAGAAATTTGAATGAGGCAGAATATGAAAAAAAAACACCTAGGGGCCAAAGAAAAGGGATGAATTCCATTGCTGATATTATTCTTGGTGACTTTAGGAGGCTAATCAACAGAACCTCCTCACTGAACTTTGGAATCCAAGGACTCTTTTAAACAAGAAATTTCTGTCTAGCCCTGGAGTATCTGGCATCCACTGCTCATGACCACCTCATTACCTCCACCCACACCCCTCTGTGCAAACAGCTTTCACCTGGCTCTCGCAGAGGTGAATGGCTTCACACTGACATTACTACACACAGAAGACTCCTTTGTGGTGTTACTGGGTGACAGAAAATGCAGTCAGCTGACTTGGATCTTTATGGATGATAGGGAGCATGAAGCCTCTTCCTCCTACTAACTCCACACATTGCTGATTTATTCCACTTAGTTTGATTAAGTAACTTTCTCTGTAAAGTGGAAATAATCATAATTCCCATCTAACTCTCAGGATTATTGTAGTAAGTAAATAATGCATAAAAAGTGCTTATCCCAGAGTTTAGTGTGTGGCAAGCACCCAGTACATGTTAGCAATTATTAATGGGATAAAGCAAAAATGTTCCATTTTTATTGATAGGGAAATTGCAGACTCACAGAAGTTAAGAACCCAAGATCACAACTTGAATGAGACAAAATATGCAAAACACTTAGCTCAGTGCTTAGGGCATTGGAAAGCTCAAAGTTAATAATAACATTTTTTTTGTTTTGTTTTGGCTTTTGTCAGATATCACACTGGAATCCGGTTCTCGTGACTCCAAATCCTGTATCCACAAGAACATTAGCATCGTGTTGACAGGAGAAAGCCAGGCTAGAATGCTATCTGTGCAGATTTGAAGGTTGAGGCCCAGGGGTCTCTTCAAAGTCAAGAGGGATTTCAGACAGCCACTTGATGTCATTCTGTACGGCAGATGTCCACAACAGCCTGGCATCCTTTCCAATCGTATCAGCCTATTTTTCTGCTGTTGAGCTTGACATCTCACACAGTACTCCTCCTTTGCAAACTCATCTCTGGGATGCAGCTGTTCAAGTCTTGCAACTAAGCAGTTCTGTGACTAGACTTCCTACAACTTTCACTCCCTGCCCACCCTCTCCTTTTTTTTTCACTAGACCCACTATCATGAGACCTGGGTCCCAGGAACACAATAAAGAAAACCATGAAGTAAGAAACTCTCTTTGCAATCCCTTTCAGTCAGGAATCTGGGAATGCATGTGGAACACAGTCATTAAAACAGAACTGGAAGGGAATTGAGAAATCCCATCAACTAGTGTCTTAACAAGTAGAGCACCCAGGGCTGAGAGAAGGTAGAAAGTCAAGGTCACTCTGTGAATGAGTGGTGAAACTAGGAGAACTCACTATGC
The DNA here is from genome assembly GCA_004024805.1 of Geosciurus inauris. NCBI lineage: Eukaryota > Metazoa > Chordata > Mammalia > Rodentia > Sciuridae > Geosciurus > Geosciurus inauris. The sequence goes on from PVHX01001581.1 coordinate 48,859, forward strand.
CACCACTGTCTTGATTTCTGGTAGTTGCCAGCTAATCTCTCCTAAAGTATTAATTGATAATTAAACAGAGTAAGCTGATAAAGGGATTAAGGTTAGACCCTTCTCAAGGGTATTTTCATTTAGAGGGATTTGAATTCCCAACTGGATGAAGTTATTACGGTATAAAGTCAGGTCAGGGGCCTACAGCACTATGACAAGTTGCCATGCCTTATCCTCCATTCCTTCTCCACAGGAAACAGAACATAGATAGGGCTGGTCCTACAGTAAGAGGGTCCCTGCCTTGATCCAGAGTAAATGAACACAGCCCTTCATCTTACTGTAATTTCCTCGATGACGTAAACAAAAGCAATGCTTAAGTTTATTAAGAAATGTTAACATCTACTGACCAATGTTCTCGGAACCTTGGCATATGGGCCAATGCTCATTTTTATGGTTCCCTCTGTCCTACATCTCTGGTTCAGCACAACAGACCTCTGATCCATACCAACTGTGCACAAATTAGGATCCAGCTTTGAGACAAGGGAGAAAGCCTTTGTTCAGGTCTCTCTCTACCAAATTCTGAAAGCTGGAAACTCTAACCCCAGACTTTTCACACAACTCCAACCTGTGCCAAGAGCCTTTCCCATTTTCCAAGCATCCCAAGAATCCAGATGTGTGTGAAAATAGAGAAACAGGGATGACTTTTCTATGTAACGTCAAAAATAGAAGGGAGGTAGTAAATATAGGAAGGATTGTCAGAGAAGTAGATCAGATGAAACTCTGATAGAATACATGCAGTTAAGAGGATTATGCTGAGAGGATTAGCTATCAGGGAATGCAAACGGGGAAAAAGACACTTATTGGAATCATCATTTCCTCTTTACACGGGCTCACATTCAAGCTTCTAAACTCACACTGTGTCCTCGTTTATGATCCTCTTCTCCCACCCCAAATTAATACGATATGATTCATATGATTCATTCTAAAGCCATTTTGACTAAGTCCAGATGGAGTCCAAGTAATGGACCTCACTAAGAGAAATAAAATCATTAAAAGAAGAAGGAAGAGAGGGAGGAGGAGGAAGAGGAGGAGGAAAGGAGGGGGGGGGAGAAAATGCTATCTCAAGCACAGATACTTTGGATGTAAGAAGTCAAATAAAAAAATAGAACAAGGAAAAACAGAGAACCAAGGAGCTAAGAAAGCATATCTGTGACCAAATCTACTCTCAGTAGCAGCTCATAACAGAAACAAGAAAAAGCAGGGATTGGAAAGAGACTTACTCTTCCATACCAGGGACTTACATGAGAGTATTTTAAAAATGATGTTTGTTGGACAAAGGAATTTGTTGCTGAGACAAGTGCAGATACCTTCTTATGAACACCTTTGATTATCAGTTAGATTTTTATCTAGCTCATGAGATTTCAGAAAGATGTTTTTTTCACTTGAAAGTTAAACATAAGGATCTCTAAAGGCTGTTCTGTGGATTGGCAGAAAAATCACCTGGGGAAGTTGTTAAAATAAATATTTCTACCCCTACCCTAAGAAATTCGGATTCAGCTGGTTTCAGGAAGAGCCCAGGAACTGGTGTTTTTAATAAGCTCTCCAGGCATTCTGTCTTGAAACTAAGCCTGAGAATCACTGGGTTAGAAAGATGATCTCAAGGAGTCCCTCTGGGACCTTGGTTCTGATTCAGTGATTCCATTAATAGACATACATACCCTAAAACACGACTTCCTACAAAACACACACACACACAGCACTTTTTTGCAATAGATCACTATGCCACGACATAGAAACCTTTCCATTCTAAATATATCCCAGAAGACCACAATCCTGACATAAATCCACATACAGGTGGAAATAAAAATATATTTAGGAAAAACAAAGAAGTAACATACATGAAGATTTCTGAGCATAGTGCAGTGGTACCCATAATATTGACTAGTTTTAAAATAGTTTTTGAGTACATCTCTGTGTCAGAATCACTTTTAAAAAATACATATCTAGCATATATGATGCTGCTGCTGATACACTGTCCAAATCTGTGGATGATTTATTTCTTTTTCCACAGCCTGACTGAATGAGATCCAGGACATTGATTGGACCAGGTTTTCTAGTAGAAGGAAGAACTAAAATTGAAAATACATTCATTAAGTGTGGCTTTCCCCACAGTGCACAAACAGCAAGCAGACCCACATTTAGACTTTCAAGTAAAGGCTGATCAACTGATCGCTCACTCTTTATTCCTTACTAACTTTATTGAGCTCATGGTCTTACCACTGGCTGGAGTTAAGATTTGACTTTTTGGGGTAGAGAGTCTGCTTAAATTTGAGCCTAAGCCCTATGTTCCAATCAAGTTTATTAGAAAGTTGTTGGGAATTATGGACACATGTTCAATGAATAATAAAGCAGTACCTCATTTCTCATTTGGCATTATTCCTTGAGTTTACAGCTCCTCTGGGATTTCACAGGGAAGAGAGCTGTTTCAATAAAGGCAAATTCAGGCATTCCCCCTAGGCATTATGTAAAGACCAAGGTACAAATGTTATTTGTTGGCTAATCAATTGATGCTTACCAGAATTCCAGAGACAATCAGGAGACCAAGAGCAGGTGTCAATATCTTTGCAAAGTTTGGATCACATTTGGGTCCACTGTCATGGGATGTGATTAGTTCTGTCTCCTTGACTATAGATATATAATTTATCATGCACTTACAAAATAAGTTGGCATTGCCATATTTGTATGTTTTAAAATGAATTTGACCCACACAGACACAGTCATCTGATCCTTGAAAAAGGTGCCAAAAGCATACATTGAAACATACATTGAAAAAGGCTACCGCCTTTTTAACAAATGGTACTGGGGAAATTGGCTATCCATATGTAGAAGAATGAAACAAGACCTTTATCTCTCACCCTACACAAAAATCAACTTAAAATGGATCAAAGACATAGGAATTACCTCAGAAACTACACAACACCTACAAGAAAATGTAGGGTCAATACTCTAGCATATAGGCACAGGTAATAACTTTCTCAATAGGACCCCTAAAGCTCAGGAAATAACGCCAAGAGTTTAAAAATGGGATGTTATCAAGTTACAAAGCTTCTGCACAGTGAAAGAAATAACTAAGGATATGCAAAGAGAACCTAGAGATGGGGAGAAAATCTTTGCTAGCTACTCTTCTGACAAAGGATTAATATTTATAATATAAAAAGAACTCAAAAAACACCAAAAGAAGCCGGGCGCGGTGGCTCACGCTTGTAATCCCAGCACTTAGGGAGGCTGAGACAGGAGGATCGCGAGTTCAAGGCCAGCCTCAGCAATGGCGAGGCACTAAGCAACTCAGTGAGACCCTGTCTCTATATAAAACACAAAATAGGGCTGGGGATGTGGCTCAGTGGTCGAGTGCCCCTGAGTTCAGTCCCTGGTGCCAAAAAAAAAAAAACAAAAAACAAAAAAAAAACACCAAAAGAACAAATAACTCAATTAATAAATGGGCAAATGAATTAGACAGTTCTCAAAAGAAGAAATGCAAATGGCCAACGAACATGAAAAACATTCAATATTATTAGCAATTAGGGAAATGCAAATCAAAACTACACTGAGATTTTATCTTACACCAGTCAGAATGGCAGCATCAACAAAGCAAACAATAAATGCTGAAGACAATATAGAGAAAAAGGAACACTTTTATACTGTTGATGGGACTGTAAATTAGTACAACCTCTGGAAATCAGTAAGGAAGTTTTTCAAAAGACTAGGCATGGCACCACCATTCGATCCAGCTATACTCCTTTAGGTATTTATCCTAAAGAATTAGTCAGCATAATGTAGTGATACATGCATACCCATGTTTCTAGCAGCACAATTCACAACAGCCAAACTATGGAACCAGTGTAGGCATCCATCAATAGAGGAATGGACAAAGAAAATGTGAGGTATATATACACAACTGAGTTTTAGTCAGCCATAAAGAAAAATGAAATGATGTTATTTGCAGGAAAATGAATGAAACTTGAGAACATTATGTTAAGCAAAATAAGTCAAACTCAGAAGGTCAAGGGTCACATGTTTTCTCTCATATGTAGAAGGTAGACAGGGAAAAGGGAAATAAAGGGGAAGTAGGGATCTCATAAAAATCAAAAGGAGATCAATAGAGGAAAGGAATCAGCAGGTGGGAGGTGGGAAGGAAACAGGGAAGTGCTGGGAAGTGATATTGGCCAAAGTATACTGTTACGTTTTGTGCATGTATAAACAACAAATCCCATCATTATGTACAACTACAAGGTACCAATAAAAATGTGGAAAAGAAAAAATATATAAATAACTTAAAATGGAAAATAATAAAATAAAATTAATTTTGTTGTAATAGCATCAATTCAAGATAAAAGAAAAATACTATAGATTCACATCCCTTTAAAGAAACTGATTCATGTATGGTTGAATCCAGGATCATAAAGTATACCATTAGGGCTTGACTCTTTCTCTATGCATAATCTAGTCAAACACTTTTTTTCTCCATTTAATTGGAATGGTATCTACTAGTAGTCTAACAACCCCAGTGAAAAGAAAGTATTTTGATGACTCTAGTATAAAGGTAAAATCAGCTTGGGAACATAAAAACTGAATAACTCTGGATGGAATAGGCTATTCTATTCTGATCAATCAAGCCTAGATTATATACCCAACTGTATTAGTGGAGGTAAGCTGTTGGAGTGGAAGGAATTCCCACCCTCATCAGAAAAGCATGGATTTTGATCACCTATAGGGAAAATAAATGCTGTTGCTCAAATGGGAAAAGAAGGTAGTCAGGCAACACAAAGATGTCCACTGGAGTAAATAATATCAGAAATTGTTCTCATTAGAGTCAAGTGTTTCTCTTAGTAAATTCATGAAGAAGGCTAAGAAAAATAAATGAATGTATACTCTTCTCTGAAAAAAAAATGAATGTGTAAACTAATCATTTGCTGATAGTATGATATGAAGGGTATAGAATTTACAGTCATATGCCTGAACAAAAATTCTGACTCTGATATATGATTATGTAATAATGATCAGATTCCTTAGCCTAATTTTTAGTTTTTTCATCTTTTAGAATAGTCTAATTCATAAGATCAATGAATTTATATATTAAAAATAGTACAGTAACTTGATCATTATATTATGGGCAATAAATATTAATCCTCGCCTACATTGTCATTGCCTTTTCTTGTGAGAACATGATACCTGAATCCTACTGGCCATATAAGAAATATTCTACTTGGAAAACTTATGATATTTAAACAGTGAGGATATGTTATGGAAGCTTGACCTAAATCATTCATCTTTATTTCTTTCTTACAGTTTGTTGCTCATTTATTAGTGAGATTAAAATTGTCACTATCTTATATAGTAAGAATTCTGCAAACAATAAAAGGCAGTAATTTTCACTCTCTTCTTGATTCTCAAGCTTCCTTTTGTGTACTCTCCAAGAATATATATTCCACATTTTCTATTCCATCAGGATATATAGAGAAATTCTATTCAGAGAGATGACCTCTTATCCATTTATATCATTGTGGTATTTTACATTGTAAACTACTTACTGTAATTAAAGCTTTTATAAGATTTTTTAAAATAAAATTCTATGATTTTCCTCTCCTGGAATAACCTGAGAGCACTTGGCCACACCCCAAAATTTACATTCATTCCCCCAAAATAATTAACCCAAGAAGCTGTAAAATGTTGCTCTTTTCCCATCCTTGATTGTCAAGTGTCCATTGGAAAAGTCAGCCCTGGGCTATACATAGGGCACTCCTCTTCCTGCAGTCCATTGGTTAATTAGCTCTTTGTGTGTATGACTTTCAAGAAAAGAACTTAAGACCAGAAATCTTCTGTCATTATTTATCTATGATGACTAATATCTAAATGATTCCTCTTAAATATGGTAGATGTCTTTTCTTGAAGACATGCATACTTTGGAGAGAAACAAATGCCAAACTAACCTAAACATCAAGAGAGATGGGACAAAGAAAGTGACAGTAATCATATTCTAATTAGCTGATGCTTTCCTGTGTATGAGACAGAATAGTAGAAGGGGGCAAGAGGAAATGGCAGTGGAAAGAATATGAATGTGTGTGTATGTGTGTTTGTGTGTGTGGCGGTAGTGAGAAAGAAGGGGGCAATGTGTCTCATCAGTTACTCCATCTGGACTTCAATTACATTGATTGATATTCATTTGTCCCTGATAGGAAAATGAAAGTCTTGTTCTCTCCAGCCTTGTCAAGCTTCCAAATGGCAAAGAAAAAAACAATATCATTCAGAAACCATAAATCTAGCTGGGGAGAAGACCCCACTGATAGCTTTCATGCAGAGCTATTTAAAAAGAGAAGCAAATTAACTTCTTTGCCCATAACATGAATGTCTGTGCCTCTTTGTTCCCAGGAGCCTTCATAGCCCCCAACTTCACTGTGGAAGGCAGTGCACTTCCCCTGGTGAAGGGTACCAGGCAGACCACCTTCCTATCAATTCAGTAATCATTCCCAACCTCCTCATTGTCAAAGTAACTTTACAAACATGAGGATACCAGAGTCTCAACATGACATTATGAGTTGATAAGAAGAAACTTACATACATTTTACAAAAAGGGAGGTTGAGCCTCCAAAATAAACTAATTGACTTTATTTAGCTTCTAAGTGCTGATATCCCAATTTTAATTTGTTACTCAGTAGTCTTTCTACTCTATTTTACCAATTTCATTTGAGTCCAAACTATCATTATGAGACATGTCCTATTTTTTTTTTTTGAGTAAGTCCTCTCATTCTACACCTTGAACTATAATTTCCAGAAAAGTTTCATCAATACATACATAATAAAAGTGTATGGTCTGGGCCAAAAGGCTAAAGAAATGTAGACTCCAGTAATTAACAAACTATCCATATTAACAACATGATAACATATCTGAAAGAAAACCAAAAAAAAAAAAAAAAAAAAGTTTAAGGACTTCATGTACAGTCTCTGTTTCTACCTATAAGTTCTTCCAGCTGGTCAAATGCCCTCTCCAGTGTGTATACAGGTAAAAGGGAGACCAGGAGAGTAGAGGAAGGGCCAAGTGGGGAGAAAGGAGGGAGAAAAAGGGGTATCGTGGGGAATTAAACTGACCAAATTATGTCAAGTGCATGTTTGATTTGTAATAATGAAGTTCAGTATTATGTACAATTAAAACATACCAATAAAATTGTGAATCATTTTACAGAGTAGGATCCCAAGGTTCTGGTAGAGCCAGCAAGAATGTAATTACTGCCTGTGGAATGATGGTTAGGAACTTCGTGGGAAAAAGCAAATAATCTTTATAGGTAGAAATGAATCAATGGGGCTGTTTCAGCACCATGGAGAGATCCTTGCCCAACAGAAACATTTGAAAAAGCCTATTATTGAATCTTACAACTCAAGCCCCCTCCGGTTGATTTGATTAAATAAACTTTAAATGTTCACAACCATGTACCTAGCATTAGGGTATACTTCATGGGAAATATTTTACAATATTTTCCTTAAAATTTTTTTATATTCTATCATGCTTCACAATATCACACTTCCCTAGGTCTGACATGTATCCTGTGTTTACGCTCAGGTAAGTCCTTTGATACTTATTCCCTTCTTTCCTTGATTCACCTAAAACATTTCTACTAGTTCTTCAAAGCCCTGAGCAAGTATAACATGCAGTGTGAGTCCTACAATCAATCTAGACTGTTGGTTGCTATCCCTTTTCACAATTTGTGACTCAATAATGGTATTTCTTACTCTATATTGTAATCTACAGATAGACATTAAATGAGATCAAGGACACATCTAGTGGTTTACTCTTTTGTTTCTTCAGCACCAGTCACATTGTATATACTAAATTAATGTGTATGTAACAAATGCATTAATGAATAAATGCTCTTAAATTATACATAGTGAAGGATCACTTCAATAAAATTATTCCTCAATAAACATATAACAAAATGAATGAATGTAATGGAATAAATGAATGATAATAAATGATAATAAATTATGATGATTGAAGCTGGTGGGTAGATGTGAGGAATTCAATCATTATGGGCATAGTTATCAGAGCCCAAGTTTTCTTATAGCAGAATGATGGGTAGAGAGAACTCTTGGTTTATCAAAACCATTTTATAGCACAGGCACCTATTTTTTAATAACTACAAAATGATACAATCTTCCTGAATACTTTGCTACAATAAGTTTCAACTTTCTTGTAAGGTTATATATACTGAGACTTCAGTCTTCTGCCATTCTGAACCATGATACTCTGACTGCCTATATTCTCACTATGGGCATCACGTTCGGATACTTATGCTATATTACAGTAACTTTAAAATTACCAAGAACCACCAAAAATAAAGTTCTGAGCATGTGATGTTTAACTCCCCAAATAGGTTATAAAGGCCTCAGGGGCAGGTACCATGTCTTAGATCTTTTTTCTGTGGATGGATATTCTTTATTATCTGGTTTCTAATTACTTATCAAAGCAGGTTATTCTGTTTGCAGCTCCAGCTTAGATATTCATCTAAGACATATTTATCATCCCCAAAGTTTCATTTTTATAATCAGAAAGTTTAGGCATAGGAAGTTGGATCCTTGGATCCTTTCTGCAGTGAGAATATATGAAGAATGACAACTTTACAGCTTCTGGACAAGCCTTTTTGACAGTCTAAACTGACAGTGGATGCCTTGTGTTTCCTTCTGATGACTTAAGAACAGAATATGAACTTGCATTTTCAGAGGTGAAAATTCAATTTTTGACAATTGGATAGCCTATCTAATTGTCCCAGGCACTTTCCTTTTCTTTCTTGAATAATTGAATTGAAGGCCCAAACACCCTCTAGGACTGTAAGATTTAATAATGAATTACTAAATGTTTTTCACCTATCTCTATAGAGAAAGAGCAGTCTATCTGGCAGCTGACAATCCAGTTTCCAAACTTGACTTAATGCAATGAAGAGAAAGAGGTGAGCACCATGTGAAGGGCAGAGAACATACAAGCTTTTTGATAATGAGTGTGGAGAATCTATTTTCATAACAAATATAATGACAGGGAAAATGGGTGAGCTTCACCATCTCTTCCTGTGCCCATGGCCTAACAAAAGTGGACAGAAGTCAGTCAACAGTTTTCTCTGCCAAGTTCTAGACAACTGTGTGCACTAGGAAATGCAAAGTGAGGACAGAATCTGTTAAAGTGAAGTATTTTTTTTAAATATTCTTTTAGTTGTAAATGGATACAATATCTTTATTTATTTTTATGTGGTGCTGAGGATTGAACCCAGTGCTTTCCATGTGCAAAGCGAGAACTCTACCACTGAGCCACAACCCCAGCCCCAATGTGAAGTCTTAATAGGAACCTGGTCACTACCACTCCTAGCCCAGTACTACTGAAATCAACATATTAAATAGCTCAATCATCCTTTTTATTTTCTATTCATGTAGCCTTTGCCACATCCAATAAATGCATATTGATTTATTCATTTATACAATGTCTATTTTCATTGACCCCATGAGAAAGGAAACCTAAACTATAAAGTAAAATACACTTTGAAATTTATTGAGAGTAGATCTCATACTGTGTTCTTACCACAATAAAATAATATTAAAAATGAACAAACAAAAATAACAGAAAAACAAAGTTGAACATGTCTAAAAACTTGGAAATGTAAAATACTTTAATTGCTGCCTCAGGCTTGTATACCTCTCAGTCAAGCTGTCAACTTCTCTGTATGCCACAAAATAATAATGTTTTAAATAAAAATGGATTATACATCACATAATTTAATGTCCTTACCCTTTGGACTGAAGAAACTGAGGCCTAGGTCATTCAGAGCTATATGTAACCCAATCTAACATGCAGGTTTCCTAATTTCCAGAGTAGTTTATTATATAAAATGTTAATGATAAGATGTTGTTCTTCTTTGCTAACTCATCACTTCATAATTGACTATAATTATTTCATGTTTCACTCAGTTCTCTTCAGTATTCTACTTTACCTGTCATGAACTCAACTGTGTACTTGATTTCCATTGTTATTTGTTACACAAATTCTCCCCATACCTTGCACATTAACACAGAACAACTTTCTCTGCGAGGTCACAGACCCAGAATTCTATCCTGTAATGGTGGGTGTTCACCTCGGTATTTTTCACCAACCCCAAGCAAAAGGTTGAAAGCCCTCTATAATCCACTGCTACTTCTCAATACCCTTATTATCCTTAGAACCATCTCAGAGTTTCTAGGCTACAACATTGGCAATCTAACTTTAGTATCTACTTCCAGATTAGCAATCCAAGGCATGGATAGCTTAGAACATTTCTCAGAGATCATTTTGCCCAACATATGCCACATGCATCCTTCACAGCCAAACTCTCATCTGCAGCTCTTCTCAGCCTATTTCTCCTTGATTCCATACAATTAAAAGGGAAATAATATATTAGAGGAAAGCCAGTGGATGGCACATGATACACACTCAATAAGTGCTACTTGACTATGAATTTTGTCAAATATTCATTCTTCTTGAATCCCTGGGACAATCTGGCTTTGAATTGTTTATATATTTACCCTTAGCTCCATCCTGGCCTTCTCGCTGTTATTTGGAATCCAATGGCTCGTTGGTGAACATGACCGACATTTTGTGAGTGAGGCAATGTTAACTATAATAACAATTTTGATAATGGTAATGGTAGTGGTCACTACAATAAGAACTACTATGAAGGGGAGGCCCATCCCAAGTGTCAGGTACTCTGCCAAGCCCTTTACAGACATTCTTTATTAGCCTTCATGAAAACTGATGACCAGGCACTATAATTTCCATATGATAAATGAAGAAATGGAAGATTCAAGAGCTAAAGGAACTCATTCAAATTAGACAGTAGAGTTCTAGTTCTTGACTATGCTATCTCTCTTGATATCCTTGTTTAGGAGTCTAAAGAAAGAAGCTTCCATTCATATCATGCATCTCTTCCTATTCTATTCCTTCTGATCACTTATACTCTCTTTTTCTTCACCTCTCAAAATATTTCTATGCTCAAGAATCTCCTCTATTGAATTTTATCTAGTATGGAACTCATCTTCTCAGTTCTGCACTTCATATTCCATACCTGCCTGAAACCAGCCTTTTTCCTTGACATTATCTGATCTCAGTGCCTGCCCTTCAATTAGTGAAATCTCTCACTTCTTTACAGCCCATACAGGGGAATACCTAGTTTTTAAAGAAAAAGGCTATTATAGGCTGTTATAGGCTATTGCTATTTAAGCTACTTTCACCAACCCTTTCCCTAGGCAGGAGGAAATATCTAGGGAATTTTTTTTTCAACTTAGGATCAGCTGCCTATTCCTTACCCCGAGGGTTGGATCTCTGTGATCTGTAGAACACAAATAAACTAAAACTTAACTCTTGGACTACTACTGGAATTGGACAGGAAACTTCAGGAAACTGACAGAGGAGACTAACTATAAAGAACATAGGGACCCTACTCTTGGAACAGGCTAGTCGACTTCATTGACCTCCAGGTGCAGGATAAACATCCCTCCAGCAGGGCTATACTCTTCACATTGTTCCTGCTCTACTGTCTCTCATAACACCTGCTGCCTGCTCAAAAAGTCTTTCTTTTGTCTCTTCCTAATGCAGTGCTTCTCAGCTTTGGCTACCTATTAGGATCACTTGGAGAGATGTTAATAAGCACTGTGTCTTGAACTTCATCTCAGAGATTCTGGTTCAGTTGGTGAATAGTGGGACCAGATCTGATCATATTTCCCAAGTGGTCTACAGAGTAATCTGCGCTCTCATTCCATTTCCTTGATGCACCAACCTTACTGGCTTATCTGCTGTTCCTTGACTCTACCAAGTTCATTCTCCCCTTAGAGCCTTCACATTAGCTGTTGCCTCTACCAGGAACACTGATCACCCAGATCTTTCACATGAATGACTCCTATTCCTCATTCAAATTTCAGTTTTAATATCTCCTACTCCAAGTGATCCTCTATGGCTTCCCTGTCTAAAATTGTGTTTAATCATTCTAATCATTCTCTATCATATCTTTAATTTTCTGTAGCACTATGACAATCTGATATTACCACACCTATGTATTTGTTTATTTGTAATTATTTCTTTACATTTAGGATGTAATCAGCATGAAGAAAAGAACTCTTACTGTCCTGCTCATTGTTGAGTCCCTGGGACCTAGAACAGTGACTGAAATATATTAGGTGCTCAATAAATAAAATTTACTGAATTGTTCAATGAATGAATGAAAAACTGGCACCCAGACACTATTTCAGGCGAAGTTATATCCTGTTAAAATTATTTTCTGGAGCAAAGGTCTAACTATTGTTAGACCTTCTTGTTCCTAACTATTAAACCTGATGATTCCACCTCAAACTCCTTGAGTATTTATGCCATTATCTTATTGGTACCCTATTGGTTATGGCATATTCCATTTTTATCTAGCTATCCAACGTATTACTATTAAATCTCACATCTTCTATGAAGTCTCCCCAGAGCTCCCCAAACTGGCTTTTCCTTTCTGTGATCTCCTATAGCAATAATTTATCATTCAAATATTAGTTAACTTTGTACTACTTACTACTCTGATATCACTTCCATTGCTATCCTGGATGTTTTCTATAGAGACCCTGAAGTCCTAGATTCCCTGGACACTTGATTGTTAAAGTCACTCTCTGGTTCCCCTCACCTTGCCAATCATAAAATTCCATCAAGGTTAACAGCAGAAACTCTGCTGTAACACTAAGAAATGTTAAGCTTAGAACAAAGATGTAATAGGTGGCATGTTCCTAGACCTGAGCAAGAACTTGACCATAGGTTAAAATCTGACCCAGAATAGACCATGCTTTATGAAATTCCATAAGTTCTACTGTACAAGCCAAATTTATGAAGGTAGACTACTTATAAAGAGACAGGGGGAAAGTTAATTTGACAATAAACTCAGAGGCAATAAGACTGGAGATGCTTCTTAGTATAAGGAAATACAGGGTAATTAATTGTAGAGACCTTAAAATGATGTTTAGACTGATAATCCTGAACATAAGATAGGGTGGGGTTGGGTCTATGAACTCAAGAGCTAATGGTGGGAACCACCATAAAATGCTTCAGTCCAACAAGTTTGACTCCAAAATTTTGATTTTTTTTTTTTTTTTTTTTTTTTTTTTTGCACATTGAACAGGGAGTTTAAAAAGTTAAGAAGTTACTGCAGTCTTAGCAACTCAGGAGTTACTTAACTCCTCACATGTTTACTTTTTTAATCTGCCCAAACAGGCTGCATATTGCTCACATCTCATAGAACTGCCATGCTAAATGAGATTGTCTAGATAACGGGCCTTTGAGAACTATAATTAACCATGCAAATATGGAACAGGATTTGAACTGTTCAGTCTCACCATCTCCTGCTCTCTCATCTACCTCCCTTCTGTAGGCCCTCTTCTCCAATCTGAGATGTGTTTCCTATTTGACTAGTAGAAAGGATTAAAGGGCAGAAGGAAAGGAAAATCAGAAGATGATAATGTCCATCATGGAAGATAACATTTAATAAGTACCCACAATGAGCTTCACTTCTTATACATATCATTTCAAGGCTCATTATCCAGACTCAGGGGAATTGTACAAGATCACACAGAACTAATGAACAAAGCAGAGGCAGAATTGGAAGCTGGACAGCCTGGCTCCCAAGCAGGGTGCTTTCCACACTGTCAAGTGGTCTTCCTCTTCAGATGCATAGCCTCTGAGATTTCTCCCTGACCAGAGGCCTGAATGTGGGAGGGCATGTAAAAGAAGAGAGCTTTACTGATAATCAGTCTAGGATGAGACACACAGGAGCTAATAGAAATGCACTAGCTGACCCTTACTTCTCTGAGCATGGGGCAGTTCTTCTTCAGACTGTATAGGGTAGAAAGCAAAAATGTATCCATATGCACTCAAAGATAGATGCCCTAGACCTCCTTCACAGTAAGAATAAATAAAAATATCTTTTTTCAAGGGATCACAGTTTAAAACTCTTCCTACCTTGTGGTTTTTGCCTACAGGTTCCTTTTTTTTTTTTTTTATCTCTCAGGGTTGCAGATGAAACTTGGCAGGAATTGATTCATCAGACAACCTCCCAGGAAAGCAGCACATCTGTCCCATTTCCTTTTCCCTATCTCCTTGTGCCAAACAAATAAACTAGAAGTGACTGTCTAGTGGCCTGGCCCGAGGAACTTGCCTGGAAAGTTGTTACACTCTGATTACCACCTAAGGGTTCTTTTACAAAGTAAAGGTAAATCAGTGTGGCAGATATTGGCCAGCTGTTCTTGAAACCTGATTGCGTTTCTTTCTGGATTTCCTGCATTTTGCAGTTAGGTGAGGCACTTTGATGGATTTAGTGAAGTGATGGGTACCACTTTTAGATTTGGCCCATAGACCCCCCAAATATGATCTCTCTGTATCAGTATGCTTTACTTGGATGATATCAACCCCAAACTTAGTTACCTAAAAAAAATTGAAAAACATTGATTAGTCTCACAATTCTATGGATAATTTGCTTAGATCTGATCTGAGTTGGCTGGGTGGTTAAGGATGGCTTTATCTAAGTGTATGGCAATTGACCCAAAGTCAGCTGAAGTGATGGGGACAAAGTGTCCCTGTGTCCCTTATCGTCTATCAGGTTATCTGGGCCTATTCATATGGTACAAGTTTCAAGGATTCCCCAAGATAAGTAAGAGATAGCAACCCTCCAGGTATTTTTCAAATCTATGCTTGCATTAAATTTGCTATTATCTCATCAGCCCAAGTAAGTCCTGCAGTCAAGCCCAGAATCAGTGTCGGAGGGGATAATTCTAGAGTCTGGATTCAGGAATTATTGTGACCATTTAAAAAATTCAGAACATTAATAATGATAGATACTATAAATTTCATATACACCATGTGTCAGGCATTGTGAGAAGTTATTAAGATTATTGCTTTGCATATAATATAGTAATATCAGTTCCTGCACTGACACTTAAAGTCAGCAGAAAGACTGATGCCAGGAGTACTCTCATAGAAATGGGTCTCCCGGGTAAAAAGAAGAGTGCATCAATTGGCCCAGGAGATGGAAGTTCTGAATTCTGGGACCAGACCTCCTGGGAAAAGCAAAATGAACAAGTTGGTTTCTTGTCCCTTTCCAAGTCTAACACTTCATGATTCTAAGTAATAAAAAACAAAAAGCTAAAATGAAAGTTTTCAACTTCACATTTTTAGCTCCTATTTTACCATGGTTAACCATAATTCTATATGAAGCTAAATCTTACCTTTTCATTGTGACAATTTACCAAAAAATATTTTTTCTTTATTTGTGAATCGATTTTTATGCTAAGGACCATCTTGGAAGCCTCTTAGTTATGATGGAAAAGTCTCCAACAGCCTGGTTTCCTGCATGACTTTGTGAAACCAAGTGTCACTCCTCACAGAGAGTTAGACATGTTGTTAAACCACTGAAATGTTAAGGTTCATCTGCTAATCACCCAGCATTAATCTGGGTATTACAAACAGATATCTGTAGTTAGTTGTTTTTTTTTTTAATCAAGAAATATCACTTAGGTAATAACACAAAGGTTATGAGAATATGGCTTAAACCATACCCATTATTTCCATACCCTACATTCTAGGAATGACATAAGCAAGCATTGGCTCTGTGGTTAGATGATTTTCTTAGCTCTCTGGCAAGCAAGGCATAAACATCTCCTTAAGTGACATCAGAGTTAGAGATATTGGAGATGGGAAGATAGTGTGGTATGGAGAGAATGACAAGTCAGGGACATGTTTTACTGCTCTGTTCAATCAAAAGAGAAAGCATTTCCATAATTTATGAACCCCTAAGTCATGCAAAAATAGAATATGCTCTATAGCAATCAACCACACACAAACAACCACAGGGAGAGGCAAAGATTTAGTACTTACCCAGCTGTAGAGTCAAGTAATGTTGTCAAGATGCAACATCTATATGAACACCAGTACCTATAGCCCTTGGTCTTTCTCAGTCCCTCTTAGCCAAAAACCTCAAAGTTTTATTAAATGTGGTCAGCAAGACTTATAGCACTTTGGGACAAAAAAAGATGGATCAACATTCACTTAAAGGCCAAAGATCAAATATCTTAGAACCAATATCAAAAGTAGTGGGGAGGATTACATTCTTCCCTAGACTCCTTACCAGGAACTAGGCACAGAGCTCCAGAGGACTAAAACTCCAAATTAACAGATTTAGTGATGGGAAATAATGATAATAGTGCCATTATTATTATTGTGATAGCTCCCTGATAGCTTCTTCATTTTGAACACTTTCTATTTACCAAACTCATTATTTTAAGTACTTATACATAGTAAATTATTTTTCACTGTAAGTTCATGACAACAAATAATATTGTTACTGCTATTTTGTACATGGAGAAAGTTAAGCCTGGAAAATTTAACTTGCCTAAGGTCACAAATTGAGTAGCAGAACCAAGATTCAAACCCTACCTCTACAGCCATATTTGCCACTATTACATCACTAATACTGATCTATGCATGAAATACACACACACACACACACACGGAGGAATGTTCTAGCTGCCTTGGATAGTCAGAAGTTGATGGAACATTTTTATTTCCTCCATATAAAAGTGATCTTAGGCCATTCTATTCTGAGTCTCATATCCTTTATGTTTGAGACCACTAACAGCTTACATGTCTCAGGGCAGAAAAGTCCAAGTTACCAGGGACCTAGAGTTCAATCTGTCTCATACAAAGTTTCATCTGAGAGTCTGGGTTGGTTGAGTGCTGGGTTCAAGCTCACCAGATGGGATAAGTTTTTCTGAGATTAAATAAGGGAAAAAAAATGATGATCACAGAGATCCATGTCCCCTTAGAAGCAATGCCTGAGAGGGAAAGGATTGCTGAAGGTTCCATGGGGCCTGAAAAGCCACACAGCAGAATAGAGGTCAGTAGAGAGGGCAATTATAAGGAGCTTCTCTGTGACCACCAAGCACATGAGCTTGACAGACTGTGAAGGACCCAAGTAAAGAGTGCATCATGGCAAACAGAAATGACTATGAAGGTATGCTGCAGAAGTACTTAATCTCCTCCCTGGTTTCCCAACTTCACATAAGTCCCCATGTAAAGTTTTCAAGAATCCTAGGAATGTGTTCCCTCAAACATAAAGCCAATGATTTTTCTCACATACACATCTAGTAGATGAGCACTCAGCACCAAATTTAATTTGATTTAGGGAAAATAAAATAGATCTCTTACATTTGAGTGTTGTAGAATAACATTCTCTACCCATGGATTTACATTACCAAGGGTAAATATTGCCCGTGTTCTACAAATCAGTCTGACGATCTCAACAGTTGATTAGATGCTTTAAATCAAAATTTTTATTGTGATGGAATATACATAAGATGAAATATACCATTTTAAAGGTACACTTTAGTGTCATTAAGTACATATATACTTCTATGCAATCTTAAAGCTGAAAAACAATTTGCTTAAAAGATCCACCATAGTAGCAAAGAAGAAATCTCAGGGTTTGTTTGTTTTGTTTTGTTTTTGGTACATGCATGCATATGTGTGTGTGTGTGTGTGTGTGTGTGTGTGTGTGTGAGTTTACATGTAGGGCAGCTGGTTAAAACTGGCCACGTTTTTTAAGAACATTTTAGATGAAAGTACTTTGGCATTTAGAAATCTCAACAAAGGACTTAATATTTACTTTAATATTTACTTAATATTACATGGTAATATCAATAGCTCCTATATTGGATTCTCTTTACTTATTTTACAGCACAAAAAATAGATATAAGAAAAGGCAACTACAAAATAGCCCCAGAGCCGACAACTTGAAAACACTTCAGAGAACTAGTTGAGAAGAGCTACTACAAACCCATCTGACCAGGAAAGCCAGAGATCAAGTAATAATGCAAATAAAAAGAAAACCATTAACCTCTGCCTTCACCCTTGTTGGGACCTGGTAAACCTGTGATTACACACCATAATGATGTGACTTTCAATAAACCTTGGTATGATTTGTCAAGCAATCTGAAGCATATGGATACATCACTAGATTCCAAATGGAGTCTACCTTGTGAGAAAAGATTAGTAAATACTGGTGTTGGTGTCAAAGCATTTCTGTCTTGGTCACACATTTCTGGTTTTCCTATTAGCCACATTCCAAGCTAGGAGAGTGTGTGGTTTCCTGACAGATACTGACACTCATATTTATCAATGCATTCCTATTCGTCTCTCCTTCCATAATGAGGCAAGAAATCAAGACTCTGGATATCAAGAATTTGATTTCCATACCATTATCTTCATCAAAAAGCATTTATTAAACACCCAATTATAGATAATGCTGTAAAAGCCTCCCATTTCTGGATGAAGAGAACTATATAGACATAAGCCCAGTACTCTAAGAGCTCCTAATCTATTCCCAAGCAAATGATAAGCAGAAATTACAGCTCTGACTCTTCCCTATGGTATTGTAAGAACTCAGAAAGACTCAAGGTGTCTCAAGAAATGTCACAAAATTATCAATATACAACAAATTCTAATTTACCTTAATTTTAAGGATAACTGGCCTATCACTGCTACCCCACACACATAACAATTAGAGAGTGGCAGACACTTTTTTATTACAATCTAAGAGGCTTAATTTCACACATGAAATAGAATCTAGATAATTTATACTATACATATGGACTTGAAGGATATGGAAGGGTGATTTTACAAAATGAAATACATCTAAGCTTGACAACTCTAGAAAGGTTGGTAATCAATTACAAACTTGTAGTTCACGCTAATCAAAAAAGAACTAATCCAGCATTTGCATCACACACCAATGGAACTACCATTTGAAGAAAAGTGGTGTGGTCTCAGCCCCAAAATAGTGACTGTCGATGGTGATATAATAATCCTCAGCAGGATTTCCTTTCAGAGGAGAGGAAGCATGACTTCACCAAATCTGAAGCTTTCTGCTGTCAAATCAATTGGAATTCAGACTTGCACTAAACACCAGAAGGCTATGTGAACTTGGAAATCATTTAGCTTCTCTGAGCATCACTTTTATCCGTAAGATGGGCATTGTTATGATTGGGATCTGGAATGTGCCACAAAGACTCATGTGTTGAAGGCATAATCCATAGTGCAGCAAGTTCCCCAAGGTATAACTTTGGGGAAGTGACTGGATCACTAGTGCTCTGCTATTATCAATGGATTAATCCACTGATGGATTCATAATCTGGCATGAATGGGAGGAGGTGGATATAGAGGAGGTGAGATCTAGTTGAAGGAAGTAGGTCTTCTGGAGTATGCACTTGAGTACTATATGTTGTACCTGGTCCTTCCTCCAACCCTCTGCTTCCTGGCTGCCATGAGGCAAGCAGCTTTCTCCTGCCATGTCCTCCTGCCATGATATTCTTCATCTTAGACCCAAAACAATGGAGCTGGCTGATCATGGACTGAAAACTGTGAAATGATGACCCAAAATATTTTTTCCTCTTTAAGCTATTTGTCTTGGGTGTTTTGTTATAGTGACAGAAAGTTAGTTTACACAAGTATAATGTTTTTACCCATGGGTTTGTTTTGCAAATGGCATGAGGTGGATTATGAAATCCCTAAAATACTATAAACATATAGTAAAGGAATGTTCTCTTGAGGGACATATGTTCACCAACATGTACATGTATATTTATATATGTGTGTATACACACATACTACATGACATATAGTGTATATATACATTATATATTAATATAACATGTTATATTGTACATATAATTATTAGTAAAGGATGTAGAGAAATTGGAATCCTAGTACACTATTGGTAGGAATATAAAATAATGCAGCAGCTATGGAAAACAGTGTGGAGGTTCCTCAAAAGATTAAAACTAGAGCTACCATATGATCCAACTATCCCACTCCTGGATATATAAGCACACAAACTGAAATCAGGATCTTAAAGAGACATATGCATTCCCATATTCATTTAGTATTATTCACAGTAGCCAAGATATAAAAACTACCCAGTGTCCATCAACAAAACAATGCATAAAAAGGTATAGTAAATACATACAATGGAATATTATTTAGCTTTGAAAAATAAGAAAATTCTGTCACTTGTAACATGGATGAACTTGTATGACATGCTAAGAGGAATGATCCGGCCACAGAAGGACAAATACAGCATGATGCTCCTCATATGAGGTATCTATAAAAGTCACAGTCACAAGGACAGAGATTGTAATGGACAGAGAGTACAGTGCCAGCATGGGAGAGTGGACTAGGCAACAGTTGTTCAGTGAGCATAAAGTTTCAGTTCTGATCAATAATTAAATTTTAGAGATCCTGAGATAACACTGAGCTATTAACTGTGCTGTGCACTTGTGTATCAAGAAGACAGACCTTGCCAGGCACCATGGCACATGCCTGTAATCCCAGCAGCTCAGGAGGCTGAGGCAGGAAGAAGATGAGTTCAAAGCCAGCCTCAGCTTCTTAGCAATGCCCTAAGCAATTTAGAAAGACTCTATCTCAAAAAAAAAAGAAAGAAAGAAAATATAAAAAGGGCTGGCGATGTGACTCAATGGTAAGCGCCCCTGGGTTCAATCCCCAGTATCAAAAGAAAAAAAAAACGTAGACTTTTTATGAAGTGTGCTTACCCTCCCCCTTCCTTCAGAGGACCTTGGGAGGTATTAGTATATCCATTACCTAAATTGTGGCAATATTTTCCTGGGCACTTGCTTCTGTCCAAACTTATCAAATTGTGTACATTAGATACATGCAATTCTTTATTTATCAATTGAGTATTTTTTTCTTTTTTGTGGTGCTGGCGATTGAACCCAGGGCCTCGTGCATATAAGGCAATCATTCTACCAACTGAGCCATATCCCTAGCCCTCAATTGAGTCTCAATAAATTAATTTTTAAAAAGCATAAAAAGAAATGTTCATAAACATATGTTTTCAACTATTCTTTTAAAAATTCAATTCCAGGAAAACAATAGCCATATTTTCCACAGGAAATCCATGCACTGGATCCTAAAAAGATCAGTTGGATTTATTTATGTTACATTTGACTATAAAGATCATCACTGTACACATGTATAGGATACATTTACAATGTGTATAAAATGTAGAATAATTAAACTAAGGTAATGAACATATTCATCAACTGACTTATTTATTTATTTTTTATGATGAGACCATTGAAATTTGCTCTCTTGGTTATTTTGAAAGATACAATACTTGAAATTGGCAGACCCTGTTTAGTAGGGGTGTATCCTCTTAAAGTCACCACAGACCCCACCAAACAGACTCTCTAGCTTTCCTCACTTGCCAAACTTCTGCAGTCATTTGTATTTAAAATTCTTGATGTAATCACAGCAAGCCTGGTCTTTTCAATAAAGTTAAAAAGAAAAGGCATTTTTTGGCCCAGCAGAAAGCAAGATGTGCTAATTATGCCACTTGTCTGGATGTATCACTTGTGGCAGAAGCAAAGCACATCTTTCCTTTTCTTTTTTTCTTCCCTTTTTCACCTCATCTGAAGAAAGCCTTTCTACATGGGTTGACTTCCATCTTCACACTTGACAAGGCCTCAGAGATCAATGCCTTATCCTTTTCCCTACAGAGATTGTTTGATATTGACTCATTCTATCAGGCAGATGGATAAAATGTGTCAAATGTGATCTTTTTAAAAATTCATTTTTTAATTTTATTTTTTAAAATTTATTTATTCTAATTAGGTATACATGACAGCAGAATGCATGGTAATTCATTATACACAAATGTAGCACAACTTTTCATTTCTCTGGTTGTACATGATGTAGAGTCATACCATACGTGCAGTCATACATGTACCTAAGGCAATGATGTCCATCTCATTCCAACATCTTTCCTGCCCCCATATCTCCTCCCTTCCTCTCCCTCCCCTTTGACCAAAGGTCCTCCATTCTTCCTGTGCCTCTTCCCCTATTATGGATCAGCACCCACTGCTCAGAGAGAACATTCAGCCTTTGATTTTGGGGGATTGGCTTATTTCACTTAGCACAATATTCTCCAACTCCATCCATTTACCTGCAAATGCCATAATTTTATTCTCTTTTAATGCTGATCAATATTCCATTGTGTATATATACCAGTGTCTTTATTCATAGGCTCTGACTTCCTTAACAAGACTCCTAAAGCACAAGAAATAAAATTAAAAAAATCAATAAATGATATGGATTCAAACTAAAATGCTTCTTCTCAGCAAAAGAAACACTCAATGAGCCGAAGAGAGAGCCTACATTTTGGGAGCAAATTTTTGCCATACACACATCAAATAGAGCACTAATCTCCAGGATATATAAAGAACTCAAAGAACTTAATACGAAGAAAAAAAAAAAAACCCAATCAATAAATGGGCTAAGGAGCTGAACAGAAACTTCTCAGAAGAAGATATACAATTGATCAACAAATACATGAAAAAATGTTCAACATCTCTAGCAATTAGAGAAATACAAATCAAAACCACTCTAAGATTGTATCTCACCCCAGTCAGAATAGCAGTTATCAAGACTACAAACGACAAGTGTTGGCAAGGATGTGGAGGAAAAGGCACACTCCTACATTGCTGGTAGGACTGTAAATTGGTGCAAATACTCTGGAAAGCAATGTGGTAGATTCCTTAGAAAATTTGGAATGGGAGTCACCATTTGACTCAGCTATCCCACTCCGCTGTCTATACTCAAAGGACTTAAAAAGAGCATACTACAGTAATGCAGCAGCTCAAGTCACAATAGCTAAACTGTGGAATCAAATATGATCTTATTTGAAATGGGATGGTCTGATGCTTGTTAAGGATTCAAATGACTTCTGTGTAGCCTCAGGGCAGAGAGTCACATAGGAGATTTGGTTCATTGTGTCCTTGTCCTAGGTCCTTTCTTGGGGCCTCAAAAAACAGCCTATTAGACAGGCTCACCTGAATTTCTATGTTTAAACATTTTTCTAAGATGATATAATATTACTAAACTGTTTTATTAGTTGATATTGTGTGTATTAAGCATAAGTGGAGAAAATGTGTGTGACACACACATTATAGTGTGTGGCACATCGTAGTGGGAGTTTAGCAAATATGGGATTGCTAGTCATCATATCAAAGAACTCATAATTTTAAACAAATGGTAGTTGTGGTATTCTATCACCGAAAGAATCCCTCATCAGAACTCCAAGGAAATTTTCCTCAACAAGTGGGATGAGTGCCACCTTTATCAGAATTCCCAAGGATGCTTGCTAAAAGTTCCTATTTCCTGAGGACCCCTCCCCACACACAGAGACACTTAAATATACCATTATCTCCTCCTTAACCCCTCCTCTAAGGACTCCATGCAATAAAAGACTAAACAAAGGAAAGTCTCTTCCCATCCATATCCTAACTAGTCAGTGGTTTTGCCACTGAGCTTGAGAATCAGCCATCCTTCAGGTTATCACTCCAGCCAGGCGCATGTACCCTTACTAAGATCAGTCAATAATCAGCAAATTAAAGAGTGTGACAGAGTCCATGCTTATTCTTTAGAGTTCTTGTTTATTTATAAACAATAAACATTATACTGATGGCTGCTGGTTTCACTGAACACTGTTAGTACACGAGTAATGATCAGCTTTGCTTTCTGACTCCATATTTCATCAACCAGGGTTTCTCAAAATGTGTCCCACAGAACAGCCATCTCAGGAGTTCCAAAGTATGCCAACAGATCAATTAAGGAAGGGAAACTAAGACCTCTGTGGCCCTTTGGGAGAGTCATATAACCATTAGCATAAATGCAGTTTGAGTCCTGCAGTTAGGAATTCCTCATTAAACACCACTTCATTCTGGATTTTCCTTATTTAAGTGACCAGAAAACTCTGCTGTGGTGCCCTATGGATAACATTCTGCAAAACAGATTTTCTATGAAACACATTTTGGGAAATTAGTAGAATGACTGTATAACTTATCATCTAAATTAGTGTCTTGCCCATGAAAGGAGAGCATTATTATTATGCTGAAACAACAGAGGTAAACTGGGCCTGTCCTAGAGATATCAAGACATATAGTGAATCTAGATGAAGCATAGATGTTCCTCTTTCTGTCTGGAATCATATGCTACTTAGAATTAGCTCTACCCCAGGCCATGGGACCAGCCCTGCCTCTGGTCAGGAAGACTAAAACTTAAAAGTTCAAGACCCATGAGCCTTAATCTTGAGCCCACTCTCCTTATGGTCCTAAGCCCCTACCTCAGACCTCAAACCTTATCATTCAGCTGCTGTCTTGCCCTACCTCACGTCTGACCACAAGTTGTTGCTTTAAGTCTGACCCACACTGCTCCTCCCCAAAGATCAAAATTTCAGCCCATAGCCCTTATCCTTCTCAGACTTCCCTGAAACCAATCATTTCTTTTTCCCTGAGCTTCTACCTATTACCTATAAGAATCTGATCACTTCTGGAATATTCACCTGCTGCCTGCTGCTTCCCTGAACTTTTCTTCCTGTTCTCCTTGATCTGCATCAATTCCCTCTGTTGTCCACAAATCCCACTAACCCATCATCCACCAAGCCTTGCTTTATTTTATAATTCATATTAATAAATTTTAAAAAATAACCTACGGGTAAAAAAATACTCCAATATTTTGCCTCCAGGTACTATCTTAATATTCTAAGGCTTGTCCAGATTACAGATAATATCATGAATGCAGGTAAAAATCTATTAACTTATCAGTAGACACAAGCATCCTCACATTAAATATAAAACAAAATAGTACTGCTCCCTCCCCAAATATCAATAGCTCCTCTAATATATCATTTATCCTTAGATTTGTCTGATGCAAAAACAGAACTCCCTTGCAAATACATATAGAATTTGTGAACTGCCAAACGTCGTACTGGACACAGTCTCACGGCATCAGGACATGGGAACAGATTTTCAGGAGCAGCTCATCACTGCTTCTCCTGTTCAAACTCTATCCTAAAGCCCTTCCCCGCCTCTCTGATGAAGTGTTTGAGATTTCCAACAGCATCTCAAAACAAACAGAAGGATGAGGGAGATTAACCCTTGGGTGCCATCTCTGGCAATTGCCCTAAGTGGCTAATGTCATAGCAGAGTAGCTGAGGCACAATTGAGACCATTTAAACTACTAGCCAGAAAGTAAAAGCTGACATTTTTGACAGACAGACTGCTACTGAAGAAATACAAATGTAAAAATAACAAACGTAACATTGTTTGATCAAGTTATTATGTATTTTCAGCTATTGCTATTTAAATACAGAAAAGAATATCCCTACAATACTGGATGTGTTTCTTGAGTAGGTGAGCAGTGCTACCGCCCAGCATGCTCAGCCTACAACCCAGACCTATTGTCTCCCAGAGGGCACACAGCCCTGCAGATGAGTGATAAAATACCAATGTGGCAGATATATTAATTATATAAAGTAATATTCACCCTAAACATGATTTATTTTCTAGGCCTAGAGCAAATCAGCCTTTATTACAAAGACATTGCTAGGAAGTAGAGAGGAAGCTGCCAAGACTCCTGAGTGAGACTTTCAACATGGTAGCCATCTCTGTGCTAGGAAAAGAGATGGGAAACACCAGGCACTTGATCTTGAAACTCTGGCAGGAAATAGAAGAGGAATGAGGCTATTTTGGGGAAAATATCTCTAGGCCTCTGGGGCTATCCTTGGGTCATTTTAGGTCCGAGGGATCCTGGGGAGCTACCCAGAAGATTTCTAGGCTAGTCTGTTTCATTTGCATAAGACCCTCTAAGGCTCTTTTCAGATTTAATATTTCATAATTCTTTATTAAAATTGTGTTTTCACTCTTTTGCATTCAATCCTCTCTACCACCACTCTCTCTGCTGAGACCACAGAAAATATAAAAAGGGCTGATAGTTACAAATGAGCAAGAGATAGATCATGGATAATTCATTATGTTGTAATCTTCATATCAGATACCTTCTAGAATTGGAATATTGCTTTTACTTTGGTAGATAACTTCTAAAAAGAATTCCAATGATCTCGGCCTGCTAGTATTCATGTCAAAATGTACTCTTTTCCACCTGAATGTAGGCCGGACCTAGGGAATTGCCTTTAATGAATAGACTACAACAAAAGTAGTGGGACATGATCTCCAAGTTTAGGTCTCAAAAGACTATAGCTTCTGTCTTGTTCACACTTTCTGGCTCTTCTCACTTGCTGTCTCTGATAAAGCTAGCTGCCATGTCAAGAGCTGCCCAACAGAGAGAGGCATGTGTCAGGATAATGATGGAAGAGTCTGGCCAGTGAGGATCCAAAGTCCTCATTCCCACAGCCTGCAAGGAACTGAATCCTGCCAAGAGCCAGTATAGAAGCAGAACTTATCTGAGTCAATTCTTGAGATGACTGCAGCCAAGTTGACGCCTTGATTACAGCCTTTGTAAGAAATCCTGAGCCATAGGACCCAGCTAAGACATGCCTGAATTTCTAATGCATAGAATTATAAAATAAGAAATGTTTTCAGCTGCTAAGTTTGGAGTTGATTTGTCATGCAGTCATGGATAAATAATACAAACTGTATTTGCAGAAGTAGCATGTAGTCAGTAAAAGAGAGAGAGAGAGAGAACAAAGTAGAGGAAGGGCAATAAAGCAGGCTGACCATCTGCATTCACCTATATTCTCTCCAACCTCCCAGAAGGAGAAAAAAAGAGCTATCTACCCTCATTAATGATATATGGGAAGCAGAATAAAGATTTGGAGGATCACATTTAAGTAAATAAGCATTTGAAGGCTGGGAAAATATCTTATTGTAACCCCATCACCTAGCACAGTAGCTAGGTCATAGAAAATGATCAGAAATATTTGCTGAATAAATAAAAAGAATGAGCCAATTCCCATTTCAATCTAAATGCAGTAACTAGAACTGTGGGAATGAAAACAATTATAAGGGAGCTTTCCTGACACCTCTAGCAACATGCACCCATTACAGTTTGCCTTCCCCTAGGATCCTAGGGGGCAGCAGAGAAACACTTCCTTAGAAACTCTTAAATACAGTCCTGTGCTTGGTTCATCCATTTGTCCATTAAAAGAAAAAAAAAAAAAAGGAGTTCAACTATTCAGATTTACAAAACATATCAATTAGGGACTAACTATTCTCAATTTTTTTCTTTTTTTTTAACTGTAAAAGGCAGCTTCTCCTTACAAAGTGTTCCTTTAAATAGGAGCTCCCCTAGCATCTCCAAGCACTTGATTCCAGATCATTAACCACTTAACAGAGAGGCTGAGGAGAAAATAAAACTTAAAACTATTCCCTTTGTTGGGAGCCATTGCCCACTGACAATCAATCAGAACAAAGACAAAGCATCCCTGAAATTGCAATGTTCATTAGTGGAAAGATAGATTTCTATTCATAGGGGAGAAAAAGTAAAGCAAAACTATAAGTTTCTGGAAAACAAAGTTTCCAGAATCCTGTTAGATAATTGAAGGGCAGCTGTACCACTTAGACTTGCTCTGATAAGCTGGATTCTCTGAACTGAGATTATAAAACTAAAATTGAGCTAAATGAAGCATCTGAAAGACAATCAACAGGTCAGAAATGCTACGGCACACTGACCAAGATGGCCCCCCATGGACCCTGCCTCCTTGTATTTACACTCCTGTATGTATGATCTCCTCTTTTTCAAACATGTGGGTGGGACTTGTGACTAACTTCTAACTAATAGAATATGGTAAAGGTAATGGGATATCACTTCTGTGGCGACATTACATAAGAACACAACTTTTGTTTTCCCAGCAGACTCGGTCTCTCTCTGATAAATTGGACCTCTCTTACTCTCCCACTTCACACTATCACAGAGAAAAGGTACCAGTTCATAATGCATGGAATTATAAGACACAGAGAGACACAGAGTCTCTCTTTGATAAAGCAAGCTGCCATGGCTAGGAAACTCACTTTGCAAGGATCTGAGAACAGCCTCCAACTAGGAACTGAGACTTCAACTCAACAATACTCCACACTCCAGGAACTGCCTTGTGCTGACAGCCCTGTGGGCTTGGAAGCAGATCCTCCTCCAGGCAAGCTTTCAGCTGAGACCTCAGCCAGGTGAAAACTTGGTGGCAACCTGTGAAAAATCTTAAAGCCTAGGGGATAACTTAGCCGGATTCTTGAGTCTCAGAATCTATGATTTAACAAATCATCACAAGACATTTTAAGCTGCTTAGTTTGTGTTGATGTATTGACCATCAAAAAGGAACTCACTAATTTTTATTCAACACAATATGAACTACTACCTATTTATTATAATGAGCAGTGGGAAGTTCAGGGAGGCCAAGTTTGTCAGTTGAATAGAGATTCTTCTGTACATTAGCAATGGGAATATCTTGCATTAGATTTTGTAAAACTGATGATGCAGTCCCAAAGTCTTTACATATGGACTTCACAGGCCCGCATGAAAGAAATCAACTTTTGCTGAGTGCTTACCTGTGGCAGACACAGTGCCAGGCAATTAACTACCTTCACAAACATTATCTAATTGTATCTTCATAATAATGTTATTGTAAATAATAATATATTAGTACTAACAGAAGAAAAAGGAGGAGAAAGAGGAAGAGAAATAATAACTAGCATTTATTGAATTCTTATTATGAGGCTAGAAAGTAAACACTTTAACTGCATTTTTTTTAAAAAAAGAAAGTAAGCACTTTAAATATATTATCTCACTTAAATCCTCCAAATTTCCAAGGAGATAGGTTCTAATTATAACCATCTTCAGCAATAAAATAAAGTTACATAGAAGCTAACTGCATGAGGTTACATGGCAAATAAAGGACAGAGCTAGGATTTGAACCAGGCAATCTAGCTCCCTCATTTCCCTATGTAATCCCCACAGAAATTGCCACTAGGATCATCTCAATACATGGGAAATTTTCTAGAAGCCTTCCCATGCCGTTCCACTAGGTCACAACAAGTTTAAAAGTAAGCATCATCCCTGCGTCTTACTCATGCTAAAAGTCGAGTAGTTAATACCCCTCTCCTCAACAAAGTGTGAGAGGGGAACAAAATGTAGAGATAATATCAAACACACCCTAAAATTAAAAAAAAAATTACTAGCTCTGTCTGTCCAAGGTTAAATTCTTTCTGGACTACACAGAGATATGCATAGCTCCCCACTGGGATCCCACCTGCCTGGCCTGGGTATCAGGACAGAGTCCCAGAAACGTCAAGCAAGTCACCGACACAAAGGCATAAATGCAAACCACAGAACAAAAGAGCCAGTCCCAGGAAGAAATCATTTGAAATGCCCAGGCCAGCAGAAGCAGCTGGAGGATCATCTCCCCCTGCCCATGTTTAATTGTTCCTGTTCTGCTCCCTGTCCTTGGCTGGCTGCCAAGTGACACTCCCATTTGGCACTGGCCTTCTACAGATACACTGAACTCTCCTCAAGGTCAGGAACTGGCATTTATTCCATGAAGTGCATAATGAGCATTGTCCATGTGCCAAGCCCTGTGGAGATGGTAGAGACATGCCTGCAGTCTCCATTTCTCAGAAAAATACCCCTCTCCATAACACATAGTGGATCTTTGATAGGATGTTGAATGTACTAAGAAGGAGTAAATTGATAAAAAAGTGAGAGATGATCAAATGCAAACTCACACTACTGAAATTATCCTTCCAGGACAAAAGGAAAGGGCCTGAAATTAATTAACTGTGTGATCCTCATAACAACTCTTTGATACATTTGATTATTATTCCCATCCCATAGAGGAAGAAAATAAAGTTCAAGTCATATAACTCACTTGAGATCATATAGGTAAAATAATGAGTAGAGTTCAATTTCAGGCACTCTGAGGCCATATTTATTTCATACATCTAACCATGAAATATATTGCCCACCAGTATGATACAAAATAGTCACTCAACAAATAGAAGTTTGAATGGATGGCTGGATGGCTGGATGGATGAATGGGTGGATGGATGAATGGATGAATGGACAGGGAGATTAATGGATTTACTATGCAGATTCACAACAGGAAACAGACTGGCAGATAAAACGTGGTATCTATTTCTAGGTTAGTGAGAACATCAAGTGATAGTTTCTGTCTTCTTATAAATCAATACATTCCTCCAAGGCTGGGGCTTGTGGCTTCTTTTATTGTGTAGGTGGTAGGTAGGTACATTCTTTTAGACAGTCATGGAAACTTGGTAAGACAGATTTATATCTTAAAGGGTAATGAGGCCTCTGACCCACAGTGTGATTGCATAATTATATAACCACTAATTATGTTTGTGGCTGTACTGGCTGGAAATAACAAAATGGTAATCAAAACTGGTACCCATGAGGAAATTCACTTCTCTGTGTTGTCCTGTTCCCAGCCATCATGAACCTTCGCATCTTTCAAGGTGAAATCTTGGCATCAGAGAGTTCAAATTGAACACTAGGTAGATCTAGATGCTACACCACCTTATCAGGAATGAATAACCACTGACTTGATGCCACCGTGGGTGAGATCTGTCACAAAATAAATGATGACATAATAGCATACAGAAAACTGAACTCACAGGGCAAGAAAATTGTTATTAGTACATTAAGGATACAGAAGCCAAGCAAGCATCTTTAAAATGAAGTCACATCAGCCAGGTGTCCATTACTCTACAATGGCTCCCATTTCAATTCCGAGGAAAACTTAGTTCCTTCAACAGCCCAAAAGGCCCTGTATCCCCTAGCTCCTGTTGGCTAATTTCTTTCCTTCTTCATTCCACTCCAGATCCACTGGCATCATGGTCTCTAAATGTCTACATGACTAACTCACTCATGCTTAGATCAAATGTCACATTTTTCTCCTACCCAGCACTTCTATTCCCTTACCCTGTAATCTGCTTTGCCTTTTTCTATCATGTTCAATACCGTCTATTTGCTTTCTTTTAGTTTTATTTCACTTTTAATAGGCAAATAATAATTATACATATTTGTAGGGTACAACACACACGTGTGTGCATGCACACACACACACACAAACACTATTTGACAAAATGAAGAAAAGGAGGCTATAGAAAACACAATAATTTTTTTTTCAGAGCATGGAGGCTCTAGGGAAAGGTTGCTTGAGCTTCTAAAAAGAAGCCTACTAGGCAAATGCTTCCAACACGCTTTGGAACAATTCATCTGTTTTAACTTCAGAGCAACTTATTCAGAACAGAGCTGCCTATGAAAAGACCAATCTAATTAAGTTAAAGAATTAGTTAAACAGAATTAGTAAAATACTCCTCACCCTTAGAGGCATCTCAGGCTATTAGATAGTTTTCCAGACTGTTATTTCATTAAAGGGAAACTGATGGGAACAGACAACAAAAAGTTTACATTAATTTTTAATAGCAATGCATTTGCTCTATTTGGGTGGTGATTTATTCATGCACTTCATAATAAATACATATAGTAAGTAGCCCAGAGATAGCTTTATCTGCATCTCAGGGTAGGAGCCACATATTTTATTGGGTTGGAAGATAGGTATACCTGAATGATCCCAAGGTTAGCTTGGGGAGCTGCAGATACTCTCTCAGTGGCTGCACCGCCTGATCTATCGCCTCTTGCCTGACTTCAACCCTTCAGGTTGCATCTAAACCATGTATCTCTGAAACCTCAATTATGATGATTCAGACTCTTTCTTTTTTTTTTTTTTTTGTCTACTCTCATAAGTCTGAGAAATGGAAATAAGACAAAACATCTCCAGAAATGTTCTTCCAAGCCACTGTGGTCTCACTTTCTTTCACCCAAGCAGCCAAAGAGGCCAGATATAGGTTTCCATGTGGTTAGGATTTAAGCACTCCTTCTAGCTCCCAGTTGAATTAAAGAGAAGAGTTAGACATCACCTCACAAATACCAGTATTGTACTTGGTGACCTAACAATCTCTGTCACAAGGCAACAGCTCCAAGAAGGTTGGCGTTAACCATTCATGTCAATGATAGCTCAAAATGTAAGCTTAACAGAGTGAATCTCTGTTCTGTGAATGGGACCTATACTTCCAAATGTATGCAAAGTGGCCCTCCTGGCAATAGTATCTAAAATAGCCAAGACTGAGGAACACATCCATCCAGATCCATTGGCAACAGTGTCTAAAGCAGTCAGGACTAAGGACACAGACACCCAGATCCACCTCTCAGAAGAGTTTTCTCCTTCCCAGGGTCAATAGTGCCCATAGGATAAGAGGCAAGATTGGTGTCCAAGCATCTGTGTGGTCCCATATTCTTTCTACAACACTCTCTGGTCTTAGAGCTACCAAAATAGGATTTGATAGGAAAAAAATAGTGTTTTTTAAAGATAAAGAAAGAGGAAACTTTTAAAATATATTTCCAATGAGGAATTTCATAGACCTCACTTAGGATTCATGGGCACCATTACCTGTAGGACAAAGCAGTTTGAATAGCACACATCTATGCGATGCAGACATTGTGTTTGGTTGGGGAGTGTGGAGCTAGGGCTCTCTGGCAGCACAGACTTGCATTCTTAGCACAATTTCAACTCGGTCTTTGCTCCCCAAAAGTCATAAGATACATGCCATCTACCAGACATTGGTAGTTTCCTGTGTATTTGTAAATGTGCAGTCATTGAGCACAGGTCATGGTCTCTGGCATCATGAGACTTGCTATTTTGGTAATCACAAAATACCAAATCAGGAATTTCTCTCTCTAGAGTGAATATGAAAAGACATTCCAATTCTAGAAGCTTCTGTGATGGTGGGATTTCTGCTAATCCTCTTTTTCTTCTGCCTCATTCCCAGCCAGCTCCATTCAGAACAACAAAGAACCCACTCCCCTCAACTCCCTCTGCATATCATTGACCTGTGACCTTAGCCACATGGTAGTGGCAGGAAGGACTTGACCAGAATCTCATCCATTTTTTTCCTCCCCTTCTGGGTGGTCAATGAGCTGGAAAATGAAGGACACAATGCAGGTTTATGAGACTCATAATTAGGTCACAGCTGATCCCAATTCCCATCATCTGGCAGCTGGGGCCAGTAGACCAGCACATGCCATCCTGACATTTTTCGGGGGGAGTCCATTTTAAAACCCTTTTCTTCCTTATGATCCCCTGTGCCCAAAGCTCCCAGTAAACATGCAGTAGCAAGTCCAAAGAGACCCAACAACGCAACTCTTCTCTGTATCTGTCAAAACACTCTCGGTGCGTGGGACCTTCTTTGGAAACCATCCTTTAAGAGAAGGCACATACAGAAAAGAGCACAGGAGACTCAGAACAAAAGAGCAGTCTACAAATACCATGGGCCAACTATTGGTGGAATACAAGGACCAATGTATAAAAACTACAACCATGTGGCCTAGAAACCAACCTCTCCAGGTCTCGGTTTTCTTGCATTAAAATAATAGCAGTATTTACCTCATAGGGTGGCTAAGAAGAACAAATGTAATAAATGTTAATACCTGCAAACTAACTAGGACAACTCTGGTGCAGAGTAAGCACTACATGAGGATTAGTTTAATTGTTATTATGTGATAGCTTTTTCGTATTCTTCTTCTTATTATTATTATTAAACAGATTCAAGCATAATGCAAATATTTTTCTGAAAACTCTGAATAATTTATAACTTGACCTATCTTATGGCAAGTAAATTCCACACCACTAGATATATTCAGCTGGGGCAGGATACAGGGGCATAGAAATGAGCACGCAGCAGTGGTTCTGTAGAAGATTTATACACACAGGTAATGCAACATTAAGAAAGTAACATAATACGTTTAGGGGATTTTAGTGTTTTCAGAATATTTTCTCCATGTGACTGTTTTCAAAGTCAGCTTGTGAAGTAGAATAAGTAGTGTACCCACTATGCAGAAGGTCAAATTGAGGCTCAATTAAGCCAAGTGTCTTGTCTAAAGTCAAACACCTTTATCTGGAAATTTAGAAATCCCCAGCCCCTCCAACAGAGTGCTCTTATGCAGCATCTTAGAAACTGTGTCTCTCATCAGTCAGAGTGGCGTATGCCTACAATTCCAGCAACTCAGGAGGCTGAGGCAGGAGGATTGCAAGTTGAAAGCCAGCCTAGGCAACTTAGCAAAACCTTATCTCAAAACAGAATTTAAAAGGAGGCTGAGTATATAACTCAGTGATCGAGGTTCAATCCCTAGCACCACAAGAAAAAAAAAAGAAACCACTTCTCCTCCTTCTGTCTTCCCTGTATCACATCAGAGGTAGCCTCCTGACTGCCCCAGATTTCTCCTTATAGACTCTACCCCACCTGAATCCTTCCAGCTCAGCCTAATCCTGACATCTGCTTGGTTGAGCTTCCCAAATCCCATTGTCTCACAAATCTCCTCACCTAATCCCGCATTCATCTGTCAACATAATTTGTTTACCTTGGGAAGGGAAGGGACATAAATTTCCTTTGGAGAAAAGATGAAGTCTGTGATACAGTTTAGGCTGATGCTTGACTTCTAAGGTTCAGGCTCCACAGCCACACAACCAGAAAAGCAAAGGCCTTCGAGAGAGCTGTCACACCCATGGAGAAAGCAGCAAAAACATCTCTAGATTTGTCACTAAGGGCACACACATACCTGCCTGCCACTCTCCCTGAATTGCACACCAACAGGGCACACTAGCAGGATGTCCTCAGCTCAGAATTTAGGGAGAGTTAAGGCAAATGCCAAGCAGTTTGTCAAGGAGGACATTACTATCATCCATTTTGAGAATATCTCACAGACACAGGGGCTGTGGGCAGGCATGGATGGCCCTAGCAGGCACTAAGAGCTTCAGGTCTGCAAAGCAGATTCCCTAGCGAGCAGGTGAGTTACCCTCTCATTCATGGTTTCCAATGGCACACACAAAGCTCCAGTCATCAGAGTCCCCGGAGACATTTTCAGCCTGTGCACACATCTCTGCTCATTGTGGTTGGCTTGTCCTCGGCTGTCTACACCAAACCTTGGCGCCCAGGCCTTTCATCTCTGGGATAACCATTAACTTTGGGCTCCTGCTTGCATCTCAGCTGACTGGCCTCTTGTTTCCTTGGAAGGAGCTGCGTCTCCTAAGCAAGCGCTCTTTCCAACCCATGGTAAATGGGAGCCATGCTGATTTCTCTCTCTTCCCCACCTCTCCTGGGTCTCCGCCCTCCTTTTGGCCCTCTGTTTCCTGCTTTCCCTTCTCTCCACTTCACTCTCCTATCCTCCTCCTCTTCTTCCTCCTCATTCTGCTCCTCTCCTTTATTTTCCTCTCATTGCCTCTCCCTCTCATCTTTCTTTCTTCTCTTGTCTTTTCCTCTATTCTCTATGACAACTTTCTCTCAACTTTTGATTCTTTTTCATCCTATTCCAAATTATCCCTTTCCCTCCAAAATTTGTTAGTAATGGTAATAATGTTGCCCTCTACAATGCCAGGAAAAAGGGAGTTTAGGGAGCCATGGTTCTTTTGGTTCTTTTTTGGCCCCAGATCTCACTATGTTGCCAGGTCTGGTCTTCAGCTCAAGATATTCCTGCCTCAGCCTCCCAAGTAGCTGAGAGTAGAGACATGTGCCACTCTACCTAGCTTGCTCACTTTCTGATTGACATTGCAAAAGCAGTTCTCTAAATTATTTCTGAGATACTATAAATGCAAACTTCTAAAGAAGTCTCTAAGTGGGCTGTGGTGGTGCACACCTACAATCCCAGCACTTTGGGAGGCTAAGACAGGAGAATCACGAGTTCAAAGCCAGCCTCAGCAAGGGCGAGGTGCTAAGCAACTCAGTGAGACCCTGTCTCTACATAAAACACAAAATAGGGCTGAGGATGTGGCTCAGTGGCCAAGTACCCCTGAGTTCAATCCCCGGTATCAAAAAAAAAAAAAAAAAAAAAGAAGAAGAAGAAGTTTCTAGAATACAGAGCAGGGTTTTAGACCATGGGAATGAATTGTAATTTTTTTTCCTTTAAAGGTATGCTTCATCCTGTGATATGGGCTAATTTGTGTCCTTCCCCAAATTTCTATGGTAGAGTCTTAACCCCTAGTACCTCAGAATGTAATAGTATTTGAAGACAGAGCATCTATAGATTTGATTAAATTAAAAAGAAGCCATTAGGGTGGACCCTAATCCAATCTGAATGGTGTATTTATAAGAAGAGACTTGGACACACAGAAACACCAGGGATGTACATACAAACGAATGGCCAGGTGAGGACACAGCAAGAAAACAGCTATCTGCAAGCCAAGGAGACCTCTCCTGTCTTCTCTCAGGAGAAATCAAACCTGCTGACACCTTTATCTTTAACTCACAGTTTCCAGGCTGTGAGAAAATGGATTCCTGTTGTTTAAGTCCCCAAGTCTGGCATTTGGTTATGGCAGCCCTACCAAACAAATACGGCCTGCAGAGAAAACAGGGTATCCTTGAAGTAGATAAGGTATGGAATTGGGGGGAAAGTTATTCCATGTCTACCAAGTTATTATTCTTTAAGGAAAAATATTTTTTAAAGTAAAAAGGACAAAACATCTACAAAGACAAGCAGCCCCTTGACATTTTTCCTGAACTCACATGACCTAAAGATAAAAATATAACTTCAAGGGCAACCAGTGTTCTGATCATCCAGGAAACCTACCCTGACCTGCCCCATGGTTGGACTGACATAAGGAACTTATGTATTAAAAGGAATTCTTCAGAGTGGAATTGGAACTGATTTAAATAACACTCCAAAAATATCAAACAGATTCCACATGAAAAAAAAAAATGTCATTTGAGAAACCAAGCAACAGAAATTTAAATACTTTACTGAGGAAAAAGAAAGTTCACATCATGGATCCAAAGCCAGGCAGTATTGAGTATACTCACAAGGTTGGTAAGAACCTGAAAGTTACTAGAAAAGGAAGATGATCAAGATTCAACCATAAAAAGACATTTAGACTTCATTCTGCTCTAAGGCACCTCTAGAAACTACTCCCATCCAAACTGTAAATCTACTAATTGAGGATCCCTTCACTGCATAGTCTTGAGGTCTGCATATTGGAATCTTTCACATCTGTTTAAACCTGCATGGCCAAGCATGGTTATTCTCTTGACTATAACCCAAGTCCCCACCCACTTTTATGAGCCTGTCTGTGCTCAAATAAAACCTTAATACTGAGGAATACAGCCTCTGGCATCACCGTCCCCTAGACAAGAACACAAAAGCTCACCTATATAGATGAACATAGAGATTCTATGATGGACCTCTCTCTAATAAGCTAGTCAGGAGAATGAAAAGATCAGAGAGAGAATCTCATTTGTAATCCTATTGTCTCTGTTTTTCCTTAAGCCTATTCTCTCACCAGATAAGCTCAGATTCTCAGTGGCATCTTACCCACCATCCCAGACGGGCAGAGGGGCCCATCACAGGCTCATCTTCTGTAAATGAATTCCCCTCTGCTCTGGCGGAGCTATGGCTCCACCCTTGCCTCTTACACCAACAGATAAAAGCAAAGTTAAGACTGAATGGGGCAGAGTGCACACTTACCCAAGAGACAAGCTGGCCTCCTAAAAGAGGCTCACAAACTTCCCAAGAGAGAAGGAAGCATCTCGTGTTACCATAGTTCCTTAAAGAGAATGTTAAACTGTTCTGGAAAGTTACAACTTTTACCTTCCGTCCATCTCCTAACTTGGACTTGGAGGAAAAGAGGAAAGGGGCCCAGAGAGGCCCTTCACCCAAGCTTTCATTCCTAAAGGACTACCCCAACTTATTAACCTTTAAAATTGGTTTTGTTTCTGCTCTCATGTATAACTAATTAGAGCAAATAAAAATTTAAAAAAATAAATAAATTTAAAAATTAAATGGTTTTATTATGACAGATTTTAAACATTCACCCAAAACTCCAAGAATCACCATGAGCCTGTTGTTCATCTTCAACAATTACCATCAACAATATTCCATCTAGTCTCTCTGTGTGGTTTCTCCAGAGTATTTTTAAGAAAATCCTAAGCATCATAAAATTTAGCTTCTTAAAATTACTCCCAAAAGAGTCTACATAAAGAGCTATCACTTACAAAGACACAAAAGATGTAAGAAGTCAACAAACCACTGTAAGCTGGTATTCTCTTCCTAAGCCACCTGCCTCTACTGTAGTGTGAATTGAAATCATTTCTAAATTCAGTGATTCATATTTTGTGACCATACTGCACTGAATTTTTGTGTTAACAGCAAATAATTTCTTAAATGTTGACATTTAAAGGTTATTGTAATGATGTTTCCGCATTGCTTTATTTTGCCAATGGGCCAATAACTTTAAAGCACAGAAGAGAAAGAAAAAAGAATAAGAAAAGGCAAAAGAAAGAAACAAAAAGTAAAGAAAAGAAAGCGAACAAGGACTCTCTGAACTTCTGAAACTTCTTGTCCCCAGTGAAAAATATTCTGTGAATAAAATTTAATGAAGTGAGCTGGTAAGAGCAACAATTTGTTGTATACACTAAGTACTATACCACGCCCTTGAAGGAGGAAACCTCCAAGGAGAAAATGGAGTCCACCTTCTTCATCTAGGTCCATTCTATACTGCCTTGTTTACAGGAAGTACACAATTGATATGTTGATGTTATTTTAAAAGACATGCAGCCTGAAGTACATGTGGAAAAATAGAGAAGCAGTGTAGACTAATTATTGAAGCAAGAATTGCTTCTTTTGGGTGTGGTTTCTTTCATCTAATGAATAGATATGGAACTCTTTCATTTACATTCTCAAAGTGCACTGTTCACAGTCTCCTGGAGACTGGGTTCCCCTTTGGGAATCGCTGGCTATGATACTATAGCCCTGAGACGTTGCCATGGGCAAAGAGTCACAGAGACAGGACAAATGTAGAGGCGAGGGAAGAGTTAATCCATAGGGGCGGGCAGGGTGACGGGTACTGAGTCCATCCCAAAGCATTGTGCTGGCACGGTTCATTTTCTATACCATTCCATTTCTTCTGGCCTAATTCACAGCCATTATCATATCCAGACAAGCATCCCATGCTTCATTTGCTGACATTAATTAATTTCCCCACCCCTTGCTTTTTATCTTATTTTAAAAGACTGAGGGTGAAATCTCCCATTCTCTTGGAGAAAGAATACAGGTTTAGCAATGATCAGCAGATGGCTTTCTCCTGTGGGGATGCAGAAAGAAGCACACAACAGCTTCGTTCTATGCTTGCTGAACCCTGTTGCGGCTGTGACTCTGACCTCCTATTATGACACTCAGTCAGACACAGTTCTGCTCCCAGCCTCTTTCCACCTTTAAGCTCCATGGTCTGTTACCTCTCCCTCCCCTGCAATGACTTATGAAGAACAGTGATGGGACAGAATGACCAACCTCGGACTCACCCAGCCACCCTCCTGGTTCCCACTAAAGGAAGAAATCAGTGATGATAAGGCAGAGTAATAGGTGCACTAAGAGGATTAGCTGATAACTGCCTGAGAAGCACAACTTGTACTTCCTGGCTCAGCTGCTAAAACCTGCTACTTCTTCACTCAAACTATGAATCCCAAATGGGCACATCAATAAATGTGCTGCCTACCTCTCAAAAGAATAGGTCAATGGGTCCGGGAGGCAGATTGATTTGGAAATACCTAGATGTCCCCAAAAGAAACATTTCTCTGTGTATGTGTTTCCTTATCATTCTTAATAACTGAATTACATAATTCCTCAACTGTATTATTTATTATAATCTATTATTAAACTCTACGGCACTAGTATATTATCCAGCAGCTGCATTAACACTGTATTCCTGACATTGTGCCTGTATCCATAACTCTGCCCAGTAAATCCAGACAGAAATGCATCTTCATGGTGGCTGTGTTTGTGTGTATATGAAAAAGAGAGAGAGAGAGAGGAGAAAAATAATAACTTGTTTCATATTAAAAAAATGACTTGGCCTTTCTGCAAAAGGAGATTTTCACTGCAAAGTCAACCCAGAAAACTGCCATAATTTAGTTTGTAGCCTTGGAAAGTCATATTCCTCAGGGCCTCAATTTCTTCATTCACAAAATTGTTGGGTGAAATGAATTCCAAGGTCTCTTTCAAAATTTCTGGAGTCCTGTCTACCTAGTTTAGCTATGATTAACCAGTGAGTTCCATATCTTCCTGAAATTTCTCAGGCTAACGAATCCTCTGGAGCATTCTGTGTTCTAATTCTGCTCAACTGGTCTCTCCTTCTCCAGGCTTTTGGAAAGGCAAACGAAATGATGGACAGCATCTATACAGCATGAATCAGATTCTCCTTTGTATCAATTAAATATCTTATTAATTTTTTTAAAGATATAACTGAGTCAAGGTCTTTGATTACAGAGAACCCAGCTTAAATAGCAAGAATCTTTATTAGTTGATCAGTTGGGTTCTCTCTTCTATTCACTGGTGACACAGTTGGCAGAAAGCTTCAGTTCATTCTTTCCATAGCTGCTAATCCTCCCTGCTAAAGATGGTCAGAGAACCTCACCTGTGACACAGAACCAGCTGCAGCAAACATGAAATGCAGAGGAGTTTAAGAGTTGCTAACTTTCCACCAAGGAGGTAAGCAGAAGTCAATGTCCACTTTCCTGCTGAGGGTTCAGACACATGGAAACATTCTAGGAACTTCCAGCTCTTTTGCCATGCTGAAGTTGAGTGAGACATAGTTATTTTTATTAATGCTAGTTCACTAGTTCACTGTCTTTTAGTGAGCTCAGTCTTTCTAGGACTACTAAAAATGTCTTTTGTAACAAGAAGTAGAAAATAGGATTTATCACATTAACACTTTTTGAAAAAAAAATAAAACAAACAAACAAATGGGAAAAAAGAGGGGCTGGAAAGGCTGGGGTGGAGGCAGGGAGGTTCCTCAAAGAGGAACAAAGACCCAATGTGACCTTAGACAAAGGAGAGTAAGATGACATCTAAATTGGTACAACAGTCCAGATTGATTTATAACCAAAGCAAAGCATGAGAAATGACAATAAGCAGTGAAGGGGCTTTGCTAACTAATTATCAAGGCTATCACTCTAACACTAAGCCCTTTAAAAAGTTAAGAAACATCATTAAAATGATCCCAAGATTACCCATGGGAACAAATCCAGAAGGTTGCTATGTTTGTAGCTGCACTGTCTACTCCTTTTGTCAAAACAGAAAGAGCAAGTCAAAAAAATGTGACCAATCCAATCAGTTAAGTGTAAAGTCCTTGTTGAAACACATAAAACAAATACTAAAGAATGTAGAGTCCTGAATCAGTCCATCAGTCAATCCATGGACAGGTGTTTATTGAAGGCTCACAGTGTGCTCAATCTCATGTCCTGATTGCAATTCAAGAAGCTTGAGAGAGGGAAAGGTCTCATCCCAGCTATGTCATTGTGTCTTTCTATGGACTCAAAGTATGTGATCCAGTTTGACAATATCAAGCCTTGCCTAGGAGACAGGCATAGCCTGGCTACATAGGAGAGCCAAGAATTGGCAAGCTTCATAGTCTGCCTCAGTGAGGCTGATCAAAGGAACAATAAGAATACAAACAACATGGAGATATGCATATCTGATAACTTTGAATAGCCTTGGTTTGTGATCTATAAAACGGAAATAAGTCAGCTAATAGGAAATATCAGTTAACAGGAGAGTACCAGCTACTTGAACTTGGAAGTTTAATAAAGAAAATAATACTCCATTGATATAAATATGTCCAAGTTTTACATTTGTTGTGGGAGATAGATTTCTTTGGTCAAAATTAAGAACTTTGTATTTGGGAATACAAATACAAAGCATGTGATTAGGTTTCTCTATTGCACAAATTTAGCTGAATTTGTGACATAAGAAAACATTTTATTATCTTACTTACATAGATAATATACTTTGCTCAAGGGATTCAGGCTGAGAGTGAGATGGGTTATGGAGGAGACACCCTAAAAAGTAAAGCAAAGTTCAAGAAACAAACACTTCCTGAAAGAACACCATAATAGAAGAGCAAGTCCTGAGCTCAGCTGGGAAGGCTGGAAAGGCTCTAGGAAGAAAAGCACTTCATGCCAGAGCAGTAATCAGAACTGAACCTTCCGGCAATTTTGCACCATAAAAATTCTCTAGGATTCCCACTATGAAGACTGAACACCTTGAAGACCATTAGATGTTTCTTTCTGTGATTCTGTTTTCTGTCCCTCAAATGCCGTCTCTAGCCATGTTCCTCGCACTTCTCCTTTTCTGCCTTAAAGCCAGACCACTCTGCATCATTCTCCATGATGTCTCGGGTCTCTCTCTGTCATTTGGGGGGTGTCCACATGCATGTGTTCACACGCATGTACACATTTTACTAAAATAGCTATTTTAGTCTTTAGGAGTAAGCATTCTTTCCCTTTCCCACTATTCAGCAGGGGCTAACATGGAACTTCTTTGTGCCCCCCACTGCTTTTTGTCTTAGTTCAGATTTGACACTTCCACCTCAGTGTATGCCTCAAGAGGAAAAGCAAAGAACGCAAAGATAGAGGGAACAAGTCAGGCATGGTGGCACAGCCTGTAATCCCAGCCACTCAGGAGGCTGAGGCAGGAGGTTTACAGGTTCAAAGTCAGCCTCAGTAAATTAGCGAGTCCCTAAGCAACGTAACAAGACCGTGTCTCAAAATAAAAAATAAAAACCTGGAAATGTGGTTTGGTGGTAAAGCACTCCTGGGTTCAAGCCTCAGTACAAAAATTTTAAAAATTAGAGGGAACATTAACCCTCTTTGAGTCTTAAACCTCTCTTTACAGGTTGAAGGCAACCCAAAGTGGAAAAATAGAAGAAGAATGAAGAACTCATATCTCTTCTCTTCCTGTCTGGGCAATTCAAAAGACATGGCCATCTCCATTTTCATGGTCAAAACTCTGTGGGGTCTACCACTGTGGTGGGTTTCCATGGAAACACATGAGCCAATCGCTGGAGACTTGGCTGCCACACCTGAATCACTGCCAGCACCAATGTAAGATGCTCCTCTACCAGGTCCTTCGTTCCTTCCTTCTTATGGACCCAGTCCAATTCTATTTTAAGTTTGGTTGCCATCTTATCCCGAGGTCATAAAAATAGTTCATTTTTGTTCAGCTTGTTAAGAATTCTTGCCCATTCCTTGAACCCCTCAGCACCTGGCTTTTTGAGTAGATAGCTTTGACTGGGTAATCACTCTCCCTAAAATCTCAATGACGACTCCAAAATGCCAAGGTTAAAGTCTGAGTTTACTCTCCACCTAGAAATGTTAAACTATAAGTTCATTAATTTGCTATCTGCTTCTGTACAATGCTTGCCAAACCCTACTTTTGTAACTCTTTGAGATTTAAAAATGTCTCTGCCCTG
This sequence comes from Geosciurus inauris, assembly GCA_004024805.1. Classification (NCBI taxonomy): domain Eukaryota; kingdom Metazoa; phylum Chordata; class Mammalia; order Rodentia; family Sciuridae; genus Geosciurus; species Geosciurus inauris. Next base: position 92,085 of record PVHX01001581.1, read on the forward strand.
AGACCAGGCTGCCAATCTCTGGCCCTGTTTTGCAGAGAGAGACAGCCACTGTACAGCTAATGTGCACACAATATAAGCTTGCTTAATTTGATTTAAAATTGGAGTTGGTGGTTCTTTCTTTGTGTCCTGAGTTCAACATTTCTGACTGGGAGATTCTTCAGTGATTGTTAATATTTTAGCAGGTGGTTAAGGAGAAAGTCTGAAACATGAAAGAAGAAGAAATCTCCTCATAACCACTGTGATCTAAAATAGTTGAGAGTTAACTTGAGAAGAATGGCCAGCCATATTATAATTCAGTTAAGACCCATTATGCACAGGTTTCCCCCCTAGAGAAACAGTCACAACAAATTGTGTTATAATTTTCTCCCAGACCTGCTCTTCTCTCCGCTATGATCTCTGAGGTGTGGTAAATACTCCTATTATCCAGTTCTGTTAACTGCACATTCACATACCAGGAAGCCATACAAGGCTTGTGTGGGGTTTTCTTCTGGCTTAACCTTACACCACCACTCCTCACCATGGGGAGCGAATCATGGATTGGCAAGGTCCCCAGTGGCTTCCCTCCCTGCTCACTGAAACGTCAACAAGGAGAGGTCACAAAAGAAAGAACACAGAGTGAAGTCGGAACAAGGACTGGTGGGAGAAAGGTGGATGAAAGGACTGAGAACAATGATAAAAAACAAGAGGAATGAAAATAAGCCGGCCCAGACAGGAAAATAAAGAAGAAAATCCAACTAAATGAAAACTTGACCTGGTCCTCATTTTAACCAAGTGTCTGCTCCTGCATGGCACAAAAGGAGGAATAATATAGGAAAGAGAGAGGAAAAAAAATACAAAGCACCACAATATCTAAATGAGAGAGAAAGAGATAGATGGTAGAAAAATATTACACACAAAAAAATATATCCTAAATATTAGTACTTCTGGCCCAGTTATGACATAACTCTTCATACACAATGTGAAAACATAGTAAATATATAGCAAATGGTTTACTAGTAACTTGGGTCAACTGTGAAAACCATTTTTCTCCTTCATAGTTCCTAATCATCTATTTCTTGAAATGAGATGTCCTTGTCTCTTCCACTATGTAGGAATCACCTATTTTGGTTAAATAGAGATCCCTGAATGCTACTAAGGACTGTGATTTTCTGGACCTGTGACTTAGGAATCTAAATTTAACAAACATAGTAATGATAATATTCTCTAAAATGTGAAAGATGTTCCTCCAATCTTCTTGCAACCTCTACTGAATTTAGTCACCTAATTATGTCAAATGTGCAAAGGACTACTTTTGAAAGTCACTTTTTAAACATCTCACATGCAACTAGCATTGCTACCACTACATAAACAGGTGAGTTTGTTATGGACCTTATGCCCTATATCAAAGCCAATTTGTCCATGTTTTTAATAATTAATACACTCAGGGCATTTAATACAATCCAATCTATAGAGGTTTCTCAATAAAATGTGAAAACCTTCATACGGCCACATAGTCAATATGTATAAAAATAATACCTGGAGCAAGAAACAAAAGCAGCAAAACTATTCAACTTTATGGTAGTTCACAAGTGATAGAGTACTACGCACATGCATGTGTGAACACACACACACACACACACACACAAAACCTGAAAACCTCATTTCAAATTGCAAATTCTGGGTATTATAATTTAGCAGATTGAATAAATAAGTTCAAGGCCAAATTTTAGGGAGTACTACTTAGTTATAGCCTGGATTGGCTTGACTTCAATGGTTTAAATTGATGTTTCTTAAACTGTGGTCCCAGACCAGCAGCATCAGCATCACCTGAGGATGTGTTAGATATACAAACTCTTGGGTCTCATCCAAGAGCTAATGAGTCAGACACTCTGAAGATGGGATCCAGCAGTCTGTGGCTTAGCAAGCTTTCCAGGTACAATTCATTTAAATCCACACTTAGAGCAGTGGTTCTCAACTTTGCTGTATGTTAGAATGACCTGAGAGCTGCAGAAGATCCATCTCTATGGCCATTCCTCCGGCCTCTTGGAGGAGCAGGTAAGGGGACGGCCTGAGCAGCAGCAGTTTCCAAAGCTCTCCAGATGATTTTAAAACGTAGCCAATGTTGAAAAAATCAACAACTTAGAGTAGCAAAATTTCCTCACTCATGAAGCCCAGGATATTTACACCCTGCCTCCCCTTTGTAACATACTGTTTGGTCATTAAAAGTATCAGTTACGATTATCCTGGTTTCTCCTTCCCATTTTGCTCAGTTCAATCTCTTGGACATCAGTGGTATAACAACTCTCACATCTCTGCATGGCGCTTGAACCAGGAGGGAAAAAAGACACACATCTAATTTGCTCTTAGATCAAGTTACATTCCTAAAATGATTAGAAAGTAGAAAAGACTGAGTTTTTAAAATATTCCTTCAGCTATGAGCTTCCTACCTCTAGAGCAGAAACACCCTAATGGAGGAGGGAAAGCTACCCTGGGTCTTCTTTTTCCAATCTGCCAGCAACCCCATGATTATTTCCTCCATCAACCTGGGTGAGTGGGCTGGGAGTCACTTACCCTCCTTCAAATTGCCCCATTTGTGTCAAGGTTATTTTGTGCAAAATGATAAGCATTACCCAGTAATTCTTTTCTGCACCTCCTACATTTTCCCCAAGCCTAGCCTCTCAGGCTTTCTTTTTTTCTGATTCTTTTTTGAAAAATAACTTTAAAACATAGTTACCTTGTGAGTCTGTCATGCTTTTCCATTCTGTAATCTGTGAGCCAACCGAGTATTAGTATTATTAATAAAAATGAGTTATTATCATATAAGAAAACGATGCCACATCCTGCAACTCACTCCAAGTCCAGTTAAACTCCTCCTCCTCTATGGAGCATCCGTTGGCCCACACAATATTCATAACATTCCTTTCTGTTCATTGCTGCAACTATTTGTCTCTGTGCCCTGCGCTATGTGGTGCTTCAGAGCCGCCTTAAGAAAAGCCATCATTTCCCCAGTCACTGCTGAACTTTCCAGAGGCAGACATCATATCTTCTAGTTCTTTGAATCCCTTACAACCTCAGTGCAGTCCCAGGCAAAAAGTACAGAGCAGAAATTCAATAAGCATTTGATTATCATCACACTTGTTTTACAGAACATCAAAACCATTTAATCATTACTTTGGCTTCTCAGATACATTCTCTAAGTTAGAATTCATTCTAAGGTCAGTATCCTGACTCTAATTTTAATCACTAAGTTGAGCCTAATTCTCACAGATCATAAAGCATATTGACTCAAGTGTGTGTGTGTGTGTGTGTGTGTGTGTGTGTGTGTGTGAGAGAACCTGCTAATTGACAAGGGTCACTAATCTATCCTATCTCACATGGAATAGCTTTTAAAACCTTGTTCTCCATCTCTGATTCTCATGAACTTCTAATTCCTTACCCCAATACTTGTAATCTGATGCCTCGAAACATCTATGAACATTAAATACATTTTAGTTTTTGTAACTCAATCTTTGTTCTTGTTATTGCCTTCAGGTTTCTGCTTTTGTCCCTTTTTAATTGTTAGAATTTAAGAAATGTTTCTCAGATATATTCATGTACTTTTATCATAAGAAACCATTATGAATCTGGAAATTTAAATTTAATAATTGAAAAGACATTTGTTCCTTATGGGTAGCATTTGCATTTTAAAGCTGGCTAAGGCTGAGATAGTATAGAATTTTAAAACTGATTTGAATTGGTCATGAAATAAATTCAATTTTCATTCTAAAAACAATACTGTATTTTGAGAAATCGTGCTCCCTTCTTCAGAGAAGCATAAGGCTTAGTGATTCATAATGTGAAAGTTGCTAAGTTTATTTTGGGGAATAAATATACAATTCACTCAAATATACAGTAAACTTACATTAAAGTTTTCAGTGCATTTTTAGCATATAAGTAAGTTTCTATGCAAACAATATCCACCTGATCTTCGCATAGTCATCTGTAACCAGTATAAATAGAAGGTACTTTGGAAAGGCATTAAATACAGAGTATGAGAAAGAAAAATGTTTCTTATTTGATTGGTGCAAAAGGACCCAATGGCATAGGAAGTGATTTTCCAAACAGCAGAGGAACAGCAACAGAGAAAAGAAAAAAGTAGTAGTGAAGACCTGCAAAAGGTCTTGGATGTTATGTGTACCCTAGATGGACAACAAGATGCAAAAAGCTTTTCCATGTGAGGCAGGATAGATTAGGGACCCTTGTCCCAGGCTCCACCCCACCCCAGTTAGCACCTCAATTACAGCTGACAAGAGTTTAAGGACCTCCCTTTCATCCTGCCCTTTTGCTGTCATTGGAGGAGCTAAATTCCCCAAAGTATAACCAGCAAGATGCTGTTTTTCAAAAAGATTGCCCAAGCATTCTGTGAAGCGAATGCAGAGACCCTCAAGTTTGACCTATAGTAACCTAAAAGGGAGAATCCCTTACGTAAGACCTCAAACATATTACTTGTATTTCATGCATCTAAAGTAAAACCTAGGAACAAGCATTTGGCACATTCACAATAAGCATTAAGGGCAAGGCACAGAAATCTGTGGATCACTCCTTGTTTAGCAATAAACCACTAAGCCCAGACTCCCTCTGAGTTGGTGTGCAGATGTCTTTGTCATGCTCCAACTGCAAGGGTGCAGTGTATCTTCCTCTAATAAACTCTGAAGTGCTTTCCTTTGTCTTGGTAAAGTCTTGTCACCACCCACACAAAGTCCTCACCCAGGTCCCATGACATTGTGGACAGAGTTGAAAGAGATGGTAGCACCCAGGCAAGAGGAAATGGAGACATGGAGGGCTCAGGGCATACTTCCCTGGCTGCTCCAAAGTCCAGGTATCTGGGAAGCTATATACAGAAAAAGTACACCCTAAGATCTCCCAAACATTGCATCTAAGGTGTTGCAGAAGATAAATGAATCTGCAGACTTACATTAACCATGAATTCCCAGTTACACAAACTTAATGACTGGCATGTTGTCATATAATATTTTGGCTAATTATAATTTCTAATAAAATTGTATTATAATAACACTTGCCCTGCACTTTGAATTTTCTCAGGGGTGCTGGGGAAAATGGAACTAATTATAAGAAGAAATTTGTATTACAAATTGATTGATTTAAATGTTACCACTGTCTCTGATGTAAGAACTAGACAATATTTAAAAGGAAAGAAAAATTGTTTCCTAAGAATTATATTGGTTCTCCAAGTCATATCTCTGCAAGAAGTTTATTTTTCTCCTCAATGACTCCAGTTGCCCTCAGTTTATGACACTGTACTGGCACTTTATTTTCCTGGATCTGCTAAGCCTAGAGCCCTCATGCCCTTGCCCTCTACTTTTGGCCTGGGAGGCTTACCTGGCTCCTTATCATTAAGAGTTCAGCTCAATCTTTCCTCCTTGCAAAAGAATTCCATAACCAAACTATCAGCCTTTCCAGTCTCTCTGCCAGTTCTCCTCATTATTCTCTGGATAAATCTAACCATTTTCTCACATGGGTCTTGCAAGTCTTGCTGGATTGTTTATGGCCTTTTTCCTGGCCTTAGAAAGGAAAAGCACCAATAATCAGGAAACTTGTCTTACTACGTTATCTCCATTTCTCAGTACAGTGTATGCACTCAATAAATAGCAGTTGACCGGGTTTGTTAAAATTATCATTAACATCATCATTAAAGCAAAACAACTCTTGGTGGAATAATATTTATTCTAATTTTAGTGTCTGTTTCCTTCTGCATTCGTTTTTGAACTGCTCTAATGACTATGTGATGTGGTGTTATATGTTTGCTTCTATTTTATCTATCTCTACCTATCTCTTTTGCTAAACTGTAGGCTTCTTTACTTGTTTGGTTTTACTATAATAGGCCTAGCCCCTAAAATAGGTCCTGGAACATAGTTCAATAAATGAATATTGACTAAAGCCAACAGTCCCATCAAATAAAAACAGATTTGCTGTTGGTCATCAAATGTCTGTCTTCTTGACTGTGTTGTTGACTGGCACCTGCCACCCTGGCATGCCCAGGTATTCCTGGAGGATTGGAGTAGAGGTGTTTGGTATGGCTGAAGTAGTGTTCATTTGTCCTGCTCTTCATCAGCCGTGATTTGTAGGCTTTAGTAGTATTCTATTTAGCTCCTCAGTTTTTACTTCAATTTCACTCTCCAAAGTCACAAACTGGAGACAGTCATTAATGCCATCACTGTTTCATTATTGCTACCCACTTGGAAAAGAGGAAGATGTAAAAAGAGAGCTTGGCACTAGCCCAGAGACACTTGGCTTCAGATGCCATAAAGTGGTCAATGTAACATACAGTGCGCTCTGGGTGCGATGGATCAATTCCCACCAGAATTTCTGGCCACCTCTACTGAATTTGTCCCTATGTGATCACATGTCTATTGCAAGCCTTCTGCAAGCAGGACTGCATACCAGCCTCCATACCATGGGGGCCGGAAAGTTATACGGCATATGGGTCCCACCTCTACCAGCTTAACATCTGAAATGGAGGTGGACATTTACAAAGATGATGCTAATAAAGTGCTCTCCCACGCCTGCTCAGATGGCACCAGACCCCTCATGCAGTGCCAGCCAGGAACTCCATCAGACCACCCCTTATGTCACCTGCTCTGCGTCAAACTCTTGCCTGCTAGGGATTAACTAGATCTGAGGTCAACACATTGCACTTAGGTTTGGCTGTGCCTGGGACAAGTGTGTCAAAGTGGCAAACCACCTGGGCACACTGGACCTCCTGAGTCTGAGTCTCAGATACAGACCTGAAGATGTCTATTTGTTAGCATTCCTCAGTTGATTGAATTTTCTGGATTCTAAAATTTGAGAATTACTGGACTATGACATGTAGGATGTAAAAGTATTTCTGGACATGGTGCTGAGATCAGTCCACACACATACTGATGCAGAAATATAATGATGGCCTTTCAAACTGTTATGGGGTCAGGAACCCACTGTGACTATTTAGCAACCCTTATGACATAGGAGCTTCATCAAATCTGTATCCCCCACTTGAACATAATATGGCATGGGAACAGCTGTAGCAGTTATTGATTCCAGTCCTAAGTAACCAGATGTCCAGTTTTGAATTTGTTTTCTGACACCAAGGAATAGACCATGGATAGATGTTAAACAAACAAATATGACTGCTATTAATCATGATTATCACCTGACATAATTTGAAGCTACTGCTACATAATAATGTGACCCAGCCCAGTAAGACCTGCATGCTCTTAGAAGCCCTAGTGATATAAACCTGGTACACCTAGAGGTAAAAACAGCTCAGTGGCTTCTTCAACATTAGAACAACACTGCCCCTTAGACCAGCAAATAGGGAGCTGGTCCTGCACTGTAAAGGCTGAGACAGATGTTCAGTTTCTAGGGAAGAGAACACCACCATGGCCATGGGCACACTTGAGGACAGGCTGATACACTTAACTGGGAATACTGAGTGGTTATTTATTCTAAACCTACAAATAGAAAATTAACTTCACAAACTCTTTCTCTGAAACATGCATGATGATTAGTCCTCTACATGGGTTTTTTGGAACTCTCCAAATAATATCACATGTGAAATCATGGTTAATATGTATTAATATGGCAGCCAGCCTCCAAGTGGGCCTCCAGTGACTCTTCCTTCCTTATATTCATGTCCTTATATAGTCCCTTATTTTAGACCACAATGAAGAGAGTTGGCCTGTGTACTCAATAGGGCATTGAGGAAATGACAGTGTGGTGTTCAGGGCCAGGTCATAAAAGGCGCTGTCTCCTCTACTTTTGTCCTTTGCTATGAGAAAGCATCTGCCAGATCATTAGGACACCCAACAGCCCTCTGGAGAAGTCCTCAGAATGGAAAAACAGGTCTTCTTGCAATAGCCTGCACCAACTTGCCATTCATCAGACTGAGTTCCCTAAGAAGGGGACCCTCCAGCTCCATCAAGCCTTCAGCTGACTGGAGCCTGCTGACATCTCAACTGCCTCCTTATGAGATCTCCAGCCAGAACCACCCAGTTAAGCCTCATCTGAACTCCTGATCCAAAGGTATTGAAGGAGATGAAAAATGCTTCCTGTTGTCTAAAGCCACTAAGTTTTGTGGTAATTTGCTCTGCAGTAATAGCTTACACACCTACTTCAACCCAAGAATGGCACCGGAGTTCCACACTCAGGATTCTGTCTTTAGCCATAATGGAGCAGGCATCCCAGAAAAAAATTACTTCTTCCCTTTCTCCCTTAATTTACTCTATTAAAAAGAAGTTTCACAAAAGAGAGGTTTCTCTTTTAAAAAGCCTTAGTAACAGTCCTACTGTATCAAACAGGATTGATTTTAAATGAACATCCTTGTACTTCTCTGCCTGCCAGGGGAGTTGTGAGGCTTAATTAATTACAGATCTTTGGATGAAAGGAGCACTGAGAATTATCATCAAACAGGACCAGGAAAAAATGAAAAGGAAAAAAAAGGCATTTTCTCTCTTTGCTTGCTAAATCCATTCCACCTGAGATTTAGCAAAGGCTGAGTCACCTATTGTTTAGAGAATATTCAGTTTTTGCTGAGTGCAGAGTGGAAGTGAGCCAGCACAGCATGAGGACAGGGAGCCCCTGTCTTTTTGCTTAAAATAGATCCCTTTCCCAAAATAATCCCCAGTTCCTCTTTCAGGGGAGAGCATGGTCATTTGGATTATCTGGGCCTTCAAGGAAGAACAGCAAGATGGAAGAGATGTGATGGAGCATGAGCATGAGCATGACTGACTCCAGGTGGGAGCAGAGGGTTGCTGAAAGGGGAGCCATACAGCTTCTGTGGACATAGATGTCTTCTCTGGACAAACATTAAGAGGAGGAAATACATAGTTCGGATCCTTTTTAATGTTCTAGTGATATTGCTCTTGCTAGAGGAAGCCCAGGAGAGAAGAACTGATTTTCCACATAAGAATGAGATGCTGGTTGGTAGAGGGACCAGGGAGTGCAGTGGAACAATCATCACTGCATTTTATAGCCAAGATTTGAGAGTTCAAATCTGGGCTGCTCCACCCACCAAATAAATGACCAAGGTGAATAAGTGACTTAATTTTCCTGTCCCTCAACTTCCCCATGACATATTGTGGCCACTGGTAACACTGACTGGGCTCCAGGATCCCAGGTCTCCCTCCAGCCCCCACTGGCCTCCAAACCCTAAGACAGTGCCCAGCAAAGAGTTGAAACTAGTTCATTGGGCCATGAAGCAGGGGTCTCCATCATTAAGCATCTTGCCCATCTACTCAGGTCTTAAGAAGTAAGATGGAGCCTGGGGCCTGGGACTATGCTATCCAAAGCTCTGTTGGGCTTTCTCTTCTGATGTGTGTCTTTTTTTCCTACAAAGACACAGAGGTCTAGTTTGGCAAGGTTTAGACCCCATCTTTTAGATTCACTCCATTTTCTCTGAGGCTTCTCAGCAGGCATGCAGAAATTAGATTTCCCCTCACTGCAAAATTAAAATCAGAAATATTGGCTTGGCTTTTCTTTCAGATGGCTCAGGTCTACTGAGTGTCTCCATGTGGTGCCTCCTAGTTCACTAGAATTCTGCTCAGTGTTAGGGGGCAAAGCACCAGCTTGCAATAGAGTGTTGCTTTGCATCATTTCATGCTCTGTGTGTATAAATTCACCTTAATTCTTCATGAGGATGGGTGGCTGGTCTAGGGAATTATGCAAATATTCCTGGACTAATGCTGTTATAAGCATGTGTAGATATTGTAATAATCTATGTTACCTGATTGTTGTAATGACCAAGAGAAATAATGAGCATGAAAAGGCTTATAAAGGTTAAGTGATGATATCTAGGTTAGTAATTATTAAAGTCCCAGAAGGGTTGGTACCATGTCTGACCTAAAGCAAAAATGTCTGCTCCAGAAGACAGAAGTCAAAAAAGGGATGGAAGGAAGGAGGTATGAGTAGGACTTCCCTCCTTCATCCATAGGAGGTGAGACCGAGTAAAGGTCTGATGGTGATCCCAGGACTTTCATTTATCTTATCAATTCCATTAGGTCCAATCACACTGACAGTCATTGCTCCAGATCCCAGAGTCCTAACTATTCCTTGACGTGTTTCTGGGGATGCAGTCAATGTGCAGCAGACGAGAGGAAGAGGGAAAAAAGGGAAAAATGAAGACACTCACAGCACTGGCCACTTCCATTTTGTTTGTAACACGTAATGTGAGCTCACTCACCAGGCCTGTTGGCTGTGACTATGTGGGCTTGGAATAACCTAAAGGATGGATTCCCATTCCACTCTGCTCCTAGGGCCAATGCTGTGCACCTCACCAAAGAGGCATGCTACACAAAATCAAATGACACACTCATCAAGGCACAGGCCTCATCATAACAGAAGCAACAGCAAGTGTAGTTTGCACTGGCCTAGGATATGTTAGAACTGACATAAAAATCTCTGCTCTACAACTCAGTCCTGAATTCTAGTCTTGGTGCTTTCAATTGCCAACTCTCTGACCATGGGCAAGTTGCTGCCAGAAGTCTCAATTTTTCCATCTGGAAAGTGGGAATATAATCCCCACTAGGACACTTGTGAGGATCACATATAGATAGATTTTATATACTACACAGTGCTTCAAAGTTTAAAATAAAATGTACTTGGTGTGGTCACAGACAACACTAGACCACGTGCACACATACACATCTTCTTCATCACCTTCCTTATCTCTACTTCTCCTTTCTTTTCTTCCTTGCTGTTTATCTCATATTCTTCTTCTTTTCTTTTTATTTTGATCTTTGCTTATACCTTAGGTGTGTCAGTTGGACACAGTAAAATCCATTCACAGTGATCAACCCCACCAGTAGTTAAGACTGACATAAAATGGTGATTCCTAGTAAAAAACATTCTTAGAAACTCTTCAGGGAAGGGTCTATGATGTCTTGACTATGAATGAGGTTTATAGAGCAAAGCTTCTTCCACCCATTTCACCCGCTAAAACTTACTCTGACCGCTCTAATTATAATATTTGAGTAATAAGTATGGTGATAGCTCTAATACTCTGTAGGTACTAGAATCTCAAAAAAAAAAAAATTGCAAGTGCAGAGGCCTACGCTTCAATCTTAGATATCTGGAGAGGGGCTAGAAATGTGTCCTTTCCATAAGCTTTCCCTCATCCTAAAGGGATTCTGATGCCTCCTTTGAGGAATCCTGAAGCCATGGATGGACCTTACAAGAGTCAGCCTCTCCCTTATACAATTAAATATTTCTCCAAAATAGATGAGGCTTATGGAGGCCAAAAATAAACTAGAGGAAAGTCAAAGAGACCAGCCCAAACCCAAGTGATTAAAGTTCTGCCAAGAATGATTTATGAACACAGAAAAACAAAACTCAAACCAAAATATTCTGTTGTTGACTCGGTGACTGCATACAGACAGATAATTAGGCTAGAAATACTTAGAAGACATTAGCAACGAAAAGCCTCCGGAATTATCTAAGGTGGCAAGGTCAAAGCTCAGATTATAGAAGGAAATCAAGGAAGAAGCAGTTTAGCTTTGCAATCAGAAAATGCTAAATACTCAAATCCAAGACATTGTAAATTGACCTCCTCAAAGCAAATAGTAGAAGTCCTTTTTCCAGGCTCTTTTACAAAGAAGAATAAATTTATATTGGAGGACAGGGGTTCAGATGACATTATGTCATTCTGAATGCTGGACTTTTAGGGGGCAGCTCCCAACATCTCTCCTTGAAGCAGGGTAAACACTATCACATTATTGTGCCTCAAACACTAGATGTTGGTCCAAGTTGGGTCTTTGGACATTGTGGAATTCATCTTCTACTGCTCCTGTCTCTGTGACCTTCCTGGCTCCTAGCAATTTTATGCTAATGCTAGACCTACTCAAAGCTTAAAGAGACTGTGTCCTAGTGCCCCTCTGCCATGGCCTGAAACTCTGAAAATATTGATTATTCACAATGAAAATTAACTATCTAGGTCAGTGGTTCTCAACACTGGCTGCACATTATGTTTACCCAGACAGATTTTGATACAAAAGCCAAGGCCTTATCCTAAACCAATTAAATAAACTTGGTGGTGGTGGGGCCCAGGCATCAGTATTTTCTATAAGATCTCCAGTTGATTTTAATGCATGAGCAAAAGGAAAACACTAGTCTAAATCATTCTTTATTTGCTGTTTATTAGAATATCCTGTAAATATTTTTAGAAATATGGCCCCATTCCCATAAATGTAAACTTGTCAGCATGAGATGTGTCTCACTTATCAATTTTAAAAGCTTTACAATGTGGTTTTAATGTGCAACCGAGTAGAGAAGGACCATCTTTATGGGAAAAGTTGCAGCATGTCAAATCCTGAACTTCTTTTCATCCTCCATCTTCCACCTGTCTGATTCCCTCCTTCTTTTCCAATATTCACCCTGCTTTTCCTGCTGAAGGCCTTATCTCAGTGCCTTCACCATCTTCTCAGTCACCCAGGCATAGGTTCCTTGGAGACATCTCTGATTCTACCCTCCTCCTCCCTTTCACACCTAAGAACCGGCAGAATAACATCTTCCACATTCCTCCCTTCCTAAGGCAGGGTCCATCTCTCACCAAGATCAGTGGTACTTCCTAACAGATTTCTATACCCAGCCCCTCTTCGACTGTGTTTGAGTGCTCCCCAAAATGGCTTCAACATAAACTTGAATTGTGAATTTGCGACTCTTCTTATCCAGAACCAGACCATGTAGTCTGTTTCCACAGCCTGTGAATCTGGGTTGGCCTCGTGAGCTGCTTCGGCTGATAGGGCACAGCAAATGTGGTGGTATGCCAACACCAGCCCTGAGCCTCAAGAGACCTTCAATATGTCCACTTCTGTCTCTGCTTTTCTGTCATCGCCAAAAGAATGCATCCCGGCCACCCTAAAAGCAAGCTCACACTACACTTTTGTAGGTTGTGGGAACACGAGGGACAATGCTGAGCTGAGAGTCTGGTCAAGATCAATGAAGCCAAACTGCCCACCTATAACCAATCAGAGATCCTCGAGAGAGCCGCATTGTGTCCCCAGAACAACTCAAGACTCATGAGAAATATGAGTCAAAATATTTGACATGACACAAAATGACTAAATTTGGGGGTAATTGTTATATGCCAACAGTCAACTGATATACCTACCTAATGAAAATCATTAACTATAATAAAATTATCATTAAGAAAAATAAGACAGTGTGTGTGCATATGTGTGTGTGTTCTAAATTTTCATACTGACAAAAGTGTTTTAAAATTCATTTAGATGACGGGGCTGGGGTTATGGAGCAGTGGTGGCATGCTCGCCTAGCACGCGTGGGGCACTGGGTTCGATCCTCAGCACCACATAGAAATAAAATAGAGATGTTCTGTCCACCTATAACTAGAAAATAAATATTTTAAAAAAATTCATTTAGATGAGCACGTCATAATTGAGTACTGCTCAGAAACGCAGTGCTTGTCTTTGCATGTGTGTCTGTTAATCGTCATGGGTCAGAGAGAGAACATATGGACCCCACAGGTAGATGTATCTGCACTCTAAACAAAGAATGAGTTAAAATGGGGCAGAGTAGGGGCAGGAAATTGGGTCAACATACAGCACAGGGTATGGGTAAGTCCAAATGTTAAACAACCTGGACAGCTAGTCCTAAGTTACATCATTCATGGAGATTGATTTTTATAAATATTACTAACTGACAACATAAATTCATACTGCTTAACTTAATTTTGTAATTTTTGTGTAATTTCTATTCTATAAGCTTGCTTGAGGTTTATACCTATAGTTTGAAACTTTAGAAATGGATGACACGTTTTATTTTAACACTATAATAAAAACAATTGAACATAGGCTGGGGAGTGGGGTGCTTCAAACATTCCTTTAAGAAAGATCTGTTCATCACTGATGGTTTTGAGAATCTCTATTAGATTGTGTAGTCCCCACATCCACACTATAAACTTGAAATCATTGCTCCAAAGGAATGGTTGAGGAAATGCAGAAGAGTTAAATGACCTGCCCAAGAAGTCATTCCTAGAAACTGGCAGAACTGAGATTCTGGCTCCAGGACTATCTGACTCCAAAGACTGCTCTCTTTACTTGGTATCTGCAAATGGAAGTAAAGCCCACCCACCTCTTCAAAAATTCTTCTGTAGCTCCCTATTGCCTTCACTTTAAATTCTAATTTCTCAGTCAAGCACCCAAAGTCCTCCAGGAGTGATTAAACTACCTTGTCAGCCTATTTCCTTCTGTATCTTTAAGCCCACACTCAACATCAGCAACTTCAGACGTTCACCCCTCACATTCGTTTCCATGCCTTCATGCCAAGAATGCCTTCTTTGGCTGATTGAAATCCTGCTCGGTCTTCATGGCATGACACAAAATGCTATCGTGAAATCTTCTGATGCTGAGACCCCATCACAACTCCACACTTGTCCCTCTGTACAGACTGGACAGCATTAATTTCACTCCATCTTACATTAATGCAACGTCTCTAAATGTGTCTCCCCCGGGAGACTGAGAATCTGCTCCTTGAAGGCAATGACTCTATGGTTACTTTTTTATTTTTGTGAAGTTAATAAGGTGGACTCTTTTTTTTTTTTTTTTTTTTTTTGTAACATAAAGACAATACTTGCTCATGGCAAGTAGCTATAAAAAAGGAACATTAAATCATTTTCACCACTTGTGATACTTCCATCCATATTACCTTGTTTTTTAAATATTTTTTTAGTTGTAGATGGACACAATGTCTTTATTTTATTGCTTTGTATGTGGTGCTGAGGATCGAACCCAGGGCCTCATGCATGGGAGGCAAGCGCTCTACCGCTGAGCTACAATCCCAGCCCCCATATTACCTTTTAAATAGATATAGATCCCATTTTCTATCCTGTTTCCTTTTTCTCATTGAATTATTAAATTATGATATTTTATCAAGCCATTTAATATTTCTCAAAATTTTGGTTTTTAATTGTTCTGATTCCATGACCTGGGGGCCCCATAATTTCTTTAATATTTGCTAGTCTTTAGGCATCTAAACAATGGCCAGGATGCTTTTGTCACTGAATAATACTATGATGGCATCCAGGTATATATGTCTTTTCATCTAATTTTTCTTCTAATGAATTATTAGAAACACAAATGAGGTGTGTATTTTGTGTCCCTCCTGTTCACAACTCCTTCAGTTATGGTGCACAGAATTCTGTGGACACTCACATATAGTTTTCAAGAAGGTCCTACCTGGCACAAAATAGTCACTCAATGTTTGTTGAAACAGTTGGCATTCCATCCAAACAAGCTCTTTAGAATCAATTACAAGACATGAAAAACCTAATTGTATTTAGAGAACAAAACACAAATGTTACTGTACCTCAATAATGGGTAAGACATTGTATGTGGATCTAATTCTGGCACAAGAGTAGTAGATGGAAGATAGCATTTAGCTCTATGGCTGAATGCCCATAGCAAGGTGTCAGATGATACTGTCCAAATTTCCTAAATTAAGAAAGTATATTAGCATCCTGGTGGTAAAACAGAAAAACTAAGAATAAAAATATTTTAAGGTATTTTTTTCCATTATAGAATGGAATTCAAAGGAAAGAATTTATTTTTGTGTAGTTTCATAGCATTTGAATATTTTTACAATGTTATGCAAAATTGCTTTTATGAACATTGGTTTTCTTTTTATTTTTTCTTATATAATTTTAATTCTAAATGTATTAAGAATAAAAATATAATTGATCCTTTTCCTATGACAGAGAGATTACCTCAGACTAAGTACTCATAGAATTCAATCCTTTCAATTGGTATAGATAATGACTTCCAAATTCTCTTCCCTACAAAATATCTCTTTATTCTCCTTTCCAGTCATCTCATTCATCCTCCTCACTCATTCCCTAGTCACAATCATACTTCATCAAAAACTCTCCTATATATGACTTTATGTCTTTTGCCAGCAAATGGATGGATCTGGAGACTATCATGCTAAGTAAAATAAGCCAATCCCAACTCCCCACCACCACTACCCCAAAAAAACCAAAGGCCAAATGTTCTCTCTGATATGTAGATGCTAGATGCTAACACAATAAGGAGGGGTGCAAATAGTAGTTCATTGCATTAGACAAGGGAATGAAGAGGGAAGGGGGTAGGAATAGCAAAGACAATGGAATGAATTGGACATAACTTTCCTATGTTCATATATGAATACAAGACCAGTGTAACTCCACATCCTGTACAACACCAAGAAGGGGATCCTAATTAGAATAAGTTATACTCCATGTATGTATAGTATGTCAAAATATACTCTACTATCATGTATAACTAAAAAGAACAAAGAAAAAAAGACTTCAAATTTTAAAAATTTAATGAATGAATATTTTTTAATTTATTTATTTTTTTAAATTTTATTTTTTAAAATAATAGGATGCATTTCAAGTCATAGTACACATATGGAGCACAAGTTTCCATTTCTCTGGTTGTAAATAAGATAGATTCACACCATTCGTGTCTTCATACACGTACCTAGGGTAGGGATATCCATCTCAATCCACCATCTTTGCTAATCCTATGCCCTATCTCTTCCCCTACCTCCCCTTTGCCCTATCCAAAGTTCCTCCATTTCTCTCATTCTTCCCATCCCTACCCCTGTTATGTATCAACATCCACTAATCAGAGAAAACAGTCAGCCTTTGGTTTTTCAGGATTGGCTTACTTCACTTAGCATGATGTTCTCCAACTCCATCCATTTACCTGCAAATGCCATAATTTTATTCTCTTTTATTGCTGAGTAATATTCCATTGTGTATATATACCACATTTTCTTTATCCATTCATCTATTGAAGGGCATCTAGGTTGCTTCCAATTCACAATTGTGAATTGTGCTGATATAAACATTGAAGTGGCTGTGTTACTGTGGTATGCTGTTTTTAAGTCCTTTGGGTATAGACAGAGGACTGGGATAGCTGGGTCAAATGGTGGTTCCATTCCAACTTTTCCAAGGAATCTCTATACTGCTTTCCAGAGTGGTTGCACCAATTTGCAGTCCCACCAGCAATGTAGGAGTGTACCTTTTCCTCCATATCCCCGCCAGCACTTATTGTTGCTTGTATTCTTCATAATTGCCATTCTGACTGGCATGACATGAAATCTTCGAATAGTTTTGATTTGCATTTCTCTAATTGCTAAAGATGTTGAACATTTTTTCATATATTTGTTGATCGATTGTATATCTTCTTCTGAGAAGTATCTGTTCAGCTCCTTAGCCCATTTATTGATTGGGTTGTTTGTTTTTTTGGTATTAAGTTCTTTGAGTTCTTTATATATCCTGGAGATTAGTGCTCTATCTGATGTACATGTGGCAAAAATTTGCTCCCAGTGTAGGCTCTCTCTTCACCTCATTCATTGTTTATTTTGCTGAGAAGCAGATTTTTAATTTGAATTCATCCTATTTACTGATTTTTAGTTTTATTTCTTGCACTTTAGGAGTCTTGTTAAGGAAGTCAGAGACTAATCTGATGTGATGAAGGCTTGGGCCTACTTTTTCCTCTATTAGGTACAATGTCTCTGATCTAATTCATAGTTCCTTGATCTACTTTGAGAAGAGTTTTGTACATGGTGAGAGAAAGGGGTTTAGTTTCACTTTGCTGCATATGAATTTCCAGTTTTCCCAGAACTACTTATTGAAGAGTCTATCTTTTCTCCAGTGTATGTTTTTGGCAACTTTGTCTAGTATGAGATAACTGTATATATGTGGGTTTGTCTCTGTGTTTTCTATTCTGTACCATTGGTCTACATGTCTATTTTGGTGCCAATACCATGCCTTTTTTTTTTACTATAGCTTTGTAGTATAGTTTAAGGTCTGGTATTGTGATGTCTCCTGCTTCACTCTTCTTACTAAAGATTGCTTTGGCTATTCTGGGTCTCTTATTTTTCCAAATGAATTTCATGATTGCTTTTTCTAATAAATGAACATTTAAATAAATAAGTTTCATAAAAATGGAAAATAACAGTCAAATAGATTTTTTTTAACCAAGGTTTGTATCCAGGAGCACTTAACCACTGAGTCATATGCCCAGCCCTCTTTCTAATATTTTATATTGAGACAGAGTCTCACCAAGTTTCTTAGGGCCTAAGTTGGGGATTAAGGAGCATTTTGTAAAGGGATCATGATGTGTCTTACACAACAATATATAGAAAACAATGTACAACAGCTAGTTAGCAGAAGCCAATGTCCTTTAGTTATAAGCAAATGTATGCAGCAAAAATTCAGAGTCCCTGTAATGTCTAAAGGAACTTCAGAAATGGGCACAAGAATTATTAGGAAGGAAGAAAATCCTATGATTCCTAATGGCTTCCCATATCTATGAACATAAATGGGTATCTTTCTTCTATTTTTCACTTAGTGTGCATCTGTGTCTTTAATACACTTAATATGTAAGAGTACACTGAACACCTACTAGGTGTCCACCATCACTGAAAAAATTGAAAAATAATTTATTGAGTACCTATCATGTAGTAGAAATAAGTAATAGTAATTATTATGTGTTTGTGTGTATGTGTGGTGTTGTGACTTAAAGAAACAGCAGGACAGAATTCTAGAAGACTTCCCAAATTTTTCCATTTTCAGGCCAACATTCATATAGCAAGTAAAGTCAGGCAGGTCACTTTTTCAAAGTCATAGTGAATGATTCTATATCCCAGGTACCACACCAACCCAATTTCTGTTACCAAGGTAGAGAACATCATTAGATTCTTCTTAAATTGCCACAAAACTACATCCAAAGACCTGGAATGGATTAGCAAATGAGTTTTGCTATCATGTTCCAAACCACTGATGCAAGTGGGAAGAGAAGGTAAATGCAGAAACACAGCTTAGGGATGGAGTTATAACAGCAAGTGGGTGTTATCTGAGGGTGGAAGAGAAGATATTTGATTTCCAGTTACATAGGGCTCAGAGCATTCCTCTACTTGATGTCAAAGCCTTTTCTCCTTATATTTTATTTAATAAAATGATCTAATCCAATAGAGGAACAAAAAATGTCAAACTCTGACTACTCTAAAACCGAAGAAAAGGGTAAGAATAATATGCATGTTCTTTGGTAGATGGTAGCATATCTATGCCTGTATTGTGGGATTTATCTATACCAACTCACCCCCTCTTTTCCCTCCATATAGACTCTCCAAATGTACCAATACCCTGAATGACCCTCACCCAATCCAGGCTCTTCCAGCCTCCTTCTAGATCTCCCAAGGCATTTAACTAACTTGTTGAGTGAAGTCATAAGCAAATGACTACCACAGAGTTGAACAAATAAGGATCCAAGTCAATGCCAAATTCTAGATGGATAAGGTTGGGAATTTCAAAGGTTTTGGGGAAAGAAGCAGTATTTGACTCTAGATAATCACAATGAAGAGAAGATCCTTGGAAAGGACACCTTCTGAGGCCATGAGGACTTATCCTGAGAAAGGTATCTTGTTCTTCCACCTTTGGCAAAGATTGAATCAGCTGTCACTGATTCATATCATCATTTTCATCATTCCTAAACCAGTGCATGTGCAAAGAAGCTCAGAATAAAGCACAGACACCCTAGGGTGTACTTTAAATTACAAGGTCATTGTCATTGGGAGAATTGCCAATGTTAGAAAGGAAAGCACCATAACAAACAAGAATTATATTTAATTATTGTCATTTTAGTTATTCATTTCTCCAAAAAATCACTTGAAGCTGAACAATGAAGGTAAAATAAAGGGGGGAAAAGAACAAAGCACAAATTCTCCTCTTATTTTTTAATAAGTAAATAAATTAAGATGTCTGATAATAGGAGCGG
The DNA here is from genome assembly GCA_004024805.1 of Geosciurus inauris. NCBI lineage: Eukaryota > Metazoa > Chordata > Mammalia > Rodentia > Sciuridae > Geosciurus > Geosciurus inauris. The sequence continues at coordinate 111,875 of PVHX01001581.1, forward strand.
GAAAGAGACAGATGCTTTAATTAGCACATCCTGGTGTGCAATCTGAGACAGGGGAAGCTGAGAAGGTCCTTTCTCATTGCAGTTGGTGTCAGTTTATAGTACAATTACTCTTGGTGTCTCATATGTTGAATTCTAATGTCTTCAGTAAGAAAAGTGAAGTGGATAAATCCCCCCATCTGCTTATCAAAGCAAACCCATAAACACAGAGTGATGTGGCACCTGGTGACAGCCACCCTGGGAGCCATCCTCCTGTCTCTGTATATGCCTGGTCTCTGCAATAGAAAGGAGGGAAAGTGGCTTTGGAGACAGATGGTATCACACTCATCTGAAAAGGTGCACATGGATCATCAAGGAATTCAAAGGGACCCAGGGGGATTCAGGGTAAGCTCCACAGAAGCCAAGGAAGCTGAGCCCCTTTCCTAGAAAAAAGAAAGCAAATGACCATGCACTGAGCACACTGTCCCAGGAATCATGCTTGAGACTTTATCACCCTTCTCTCGCATGCAAGCCTAAGGGGAAAGTATTACTCCCCTTATTTTATGTGGAAATTTAAAGATCATATGACCGCTAAGTGCAATACTGATTTGGTGAGCCAGTTCTTCCCACCTCCTAAAGTGTGCCCTGCTCAATGGAAGAAAAACTGATCCTAGATCAGGTCTGACTTTGCAGACTTCCTAAATTGTCCTTAGGAAGTGGTCTGGCAATGCATATTCAATTATTCTGATTGCTAATCTTAGGTTAAAAAAAAAATTAGGGCCAGTGGCACACACCTGTAATCCCAGCAGCTCAGGAAGCTGAGGCAGGAGGATCATGAGTCCAATGCCAGCCTCAGCAAAAGTGAGGTGCTAAGCAATTCAGTGAGACCCTGTCTCTAAATAAAATACAAAATAGGGCTGGGGATGTGGGTCAGTGGTCAAGTGTCCCTGAGTTCAATCCCTGGTACCCCCACCCCCACCAAATTAGGAGCTGGACCCTGGCAATTCTCACAGCTTATAGTTAAGCCTGACTGCTGGAAGAAAACAGATGTAAAAGCCTTGAACCTGCTCTGCATTCTTAAAGCAGGTCAATGGGTCATCTCCATATTTCTCTTTTTCCCACTGTTCTATAAATACCTCTTTCTTCCTTAACACCAGGGTTCTGTTCTCTAACTGTTGAGTAGCTAGAATTGGAAATTGTCCCCCAGGAAAGAGGAAAATGTCCCATTACCAGAATTACTTGCCTGCCAACTAGATAGAGCTTAAGAGTATACACCCAAGCAGACTGAGTGGCATACTGACAAGAGCAGCAGAATGCTTCATCTGAGATATCTTTGCAAGAATCCTTCTGTGCTGAGAAAAGGCAGGAAAATCAAGGAGCATCTTTGTGGCCACCAGGACACCCAGAGAAAAACCCCTGTGTCTGGAGTTGACTCCAGATCAACAGCATGGCTCCGGAAAAGATGTGCCTCTTTCAATAGTTTTTACTTTATTATGTTTCTAAACAGTTCTATGATGGATATACAACTCTCCAGTACCTTTTCACTGACTGAAAAGCTTTGCAATGTTAACTAACAAAGCATCTCACATAGTTACAAACACACAAGTGCATACACAAGATCTAATCCACGAGGGTTGCACCAGGAACTGTGCTGATCTGCACTAGAACATCCCAAAACATCAGTGTCAGAGTCCTCACTTGAACCCTGTGATTAGGATTTGACAATCTATGTAAGTTTATGGATACTTAAAAATTTCTATGAATAGTTCTCTCTCTCTCTCTCTCTCTCTCTCTTTCGCGATATGTGCCAACAGGCTTGATTTCATAGATGCTTATCTTCAGTTACAAATGAAGTATAAACAAATATTTGTAGAGGGGGGCAGGAAGTTGGAAAGGGAAGGAGCAGGCAGGCTAGCTGGGTAGTCCCCAGCCATACTTCCCAATTATCTTCAGATACTCACAGAAAGTAAAAAGACAAAAAGACATGTTTTGCAGTATCCCAGGTATCTTCCAAGTACATTAGCCATATACCAATTAATACCAAGAGAGCTAGAATCTCAGATCCAGTTCATGGACCTGTTACACTACACTGGATCTACAGGCAGAGTCAGTTCTATTTTGACCTGTTCTGCAGCTCCTCCTCAGTGCCCCATACGCCTGACCAGAAAGTAGCTCCCTGTGATTATGGTAAAATATATATTTGTTCTTCGTCCCTTTTCCTGGTACACAGTGCCTAAAATTCTTGTGCTCTCCAGAGGACTGGGTATCCTCTGGATACTAATGAGATGACTCATGGCTGAGGGTCCTTGGTAGCTTTAGGTTGGTGGCTATTTGCCTGAAGGACCAAGGATGATTAGAGGTTTGGGAATTTCACCCCACTCCTCAAGGCTCCAGGGTGGGGGAACAGTGTTGAAGTTTGAAGACCATAATCAATAATGCCTACTTAATGAAGCCTCCATTAAACCCCAAAGGATAGGTTTAAGGAATTTCAAAATCAGTGAGCATGTGGAAGTTCCTGGAGAGTAGAGCACACAGAGAGGACATGGAAACTCCAGACCCCTTCCAACATTCCTTGCCCTATACATCCCTTCTATCTGGCTGTTCATCTGTACCCATGGCAATCGCTTTCCAAAATAAATGTTCAAATGTAAATAAAGTGTTTTCCTGAGTTCTGAGAGCTGCTCTAGTAAATTAAATGAACCCAAGGAGGAGGTCATGGAAACTTTCAATTTATAATTGGTTGGTCAGAAGTGCAGGTCAAAACCTGGGACATATAACTGGCAGCTGAAGTGGGGTATGGTTTTGTGGAATCTAGTCCTTATCCTGTGGAATTTGATGCTATATCCAGGTAGATAGTGTCACAACACCCAGCTGGCTTTCACTGGAGGATTGTTTGGTGGGGAGAAACCCTCATACATTTTGGTGATCGCAAATCACATTAGTATTATGTGTTGTGAAAGTATAGTAAGAGAAACAGAGTTTGGTTTTTTTCTATATCCTTACACTCCCTGAGTCAAAGTTCCCCAAACCCCTCAGCTACTCACAATCTCACCATCACCCCGCATCCCACTAGCCATTAACAAAGGGAGTGGGTGCCTGGTCTTCCCATCACCGTCTCCTCTCTCTGTGCATCCCACACTACACTGCAAATCTTCTACCAGGCCCTTAACAGGTAATCCTGCAGGGGCTGGAAAGAAAAGGCAGAAATACCATGGGATGATCCAGTCAGAAACAAAAAAAAAAGGAAGGCCCTTCCACAAATTGGAATAAGGAGCAGAACAAGAGGGCGATGACACTTAGGGCCCTGGTGGCAATGTTTGCATTGGGCTACCATCTCTCCTTTGAGCACCTCACATGCTGAACATGAACTCATTTGCTCTGCTGACATCCCCATAAGATAGACAAGCAGGCATTGTCCTCTTGGTTTTCAAGAAAGGATACCCAAGGCACAGAGAAGCTAAGGAACTTGTTCAAGGCCACATAGCTAATCGGCATCCTCTAACTTTTAATATACCCTACTCAGAATTCATACACTTTGCCATTATTATCTTGATTCCTTTCATTTTAGTATCAACAGGATAGAACCAAAGACTCTAGCAGAAACTCCAGTTGTGCAAAAACTTCCACATATACCCTAAATAAGTGGAGAAGTTGAAAATACGGGGCACAAGAGGAGGGAGGCCACCCATGTTGGGAGTAGAGTCCAGTCAACCATATCCCTCCAAATTGGGACATCTTCCAAGTATCTAGGAAGTAGCCTTAGGCCCATCTCAGAGTCCGGACACATTTCAGGCTGCATCTGCTCCCATGCTGGCTTCCCTTCTCCAAGCACACATTTCCTGGCGCCATATCTCCTTGAAACTCTTCTCTTCAGGTGTTTTTGTAAAGCCGCACTGCCATCAAGTGTGGGAATCCCTTCATAGTCCATGGGGAGGAGAACATGTAACAAGGGACAACTATTTTTTCTTAATCCCTGTTTGGAAGGGAAATATCTCTAAGTTAACAGTGAAAGTTCTCATGGATTAAAGATTAAATTGACAATGCTGTTCAGTAGGATTAGGAACTTGCTCCATATGAAAACTTCGAACTATTGCCTCTGAAGAGATGTTCTCCTTTTTCCCTCACTTGGACAGAGATAAAGATATAAATAGATACACAGAATCATAGAAGTAGAAAAGAAGGAATAAAAGAGGATATATGAGGAATACTATTCCCCACAACTGGAGGAGGACTAAGTAATAATCAGTATTGTGCAGATTTCCTTAGGTTTTGTACTAGAAAACCTTGATTCATTAGTGATAACTGCCTTAGGTAGAGATTTGGAGAAGGGTGGTATGCACATCTCTAATGATGCCCAAGCTCTAATTTTGTACCTGAGAGTCCTTCTTGGGAGACAATTCTTCATGAATATCTCACATTTCTGAGTCCTCTGAGCAAAAAGCCATACTGACAATGTTTTCAAGGGTATTTGTGTAGGAAATATTCTTGGAAATTAAATATAGTGTCTACCTCCGGGTCACAAGGCAGCTTTGTTTCCTGACCAGTATAACAAAGATGGAACATCTCCCTTCCCACAGGCATTCCATAACCAGAGAGTCTCCTTCCTCTCTCTGAAGATTTGCACACATTGCAGAATGAAGATAAAGATATATATCTCTCTCTGTCTCTCTCTCCATCTCTCTCTCTCTCTCTCTCTCTCTCTCTCTCTCTCTCTCTCTCTAGGAGAGAGGATGAGTAGGTCATCAACTGCCCCAGATAAGAGCACAGAGTTTCCTCCCTTGGAAGGTCCTCTTGTTGACACTATCCATGGCATGGGCAGGTATCATCTGGCTCTCACCATGATCCCCCCTGGGCATTGGAACTCAGAGAACCAAAGTAAGAGATTGCTCTGGTTTCTGCTCTTGCCATAAGTAATCAATGGTCTTTCTGTTTCATCTACACCTTACGTCTTTTGTCAGTATCTATACTGACAGTAGTGTGTGCACACATATATTTATATGTGTGTGTGTGTACTCACATATATTTATACACATACATGTATACATATATACATACCCACATATATATACATATGCATGTGTATTACATCTAACCTATGGAAGAATAATTTGTTAGCTCACAAGTAGGCTGTAGTCTCAGACCCTCTAGTTTTTGACCTAATAATCCTAATTCTCAGATCAATGTTCTATTTTAAGAACTACATAATGTGTTGCCATATCCTATTTGGACCTGCTCTTTACCCCTCAGTGCTACCTGCTCCTGACCAGATAGTAGCTCCCTGAGTCAAAGAATCCTGAATCTGCTCAGGTGTTCCCACTCTCTCCATCACCTAGTAAATAAAATAATGGGGTACTGGGTTTTTTCATCACCATCACCAACTCCGCCTTCCCCGCCACAAATCCGCCAACAGACACTTAAGTAAAGCCATTCTGCAAGGACTGGGGAGATCTAGTCCAGACAGCAGAGAGAGGTCCTTCCATGGACTAGGATAAGGAGCAGGAGAACTTGAATGGAGTAGAAAGGAAAAAACTGAATGCAAATGAGAGCGATGATAGAGAGAAGAGAAAGTCCCCAGAGGGGGGAAAAAGACAAGGAAATGGAGTCTGCACAGAGAAATCAATGTGAAAATCAAATCAATAAAGATGGTAAATCAGTAAGATAGGGCCCAAGTGTGAATCAAACATAGCATTACAAAAAGTCCCTCCCTAAAAGCTCAAGTCATCACAGCAAAACATCTTTTATATACCCATGTTCCACCAATGTCCCCATTTAGCCTATGAGAAAACTGAGACCCAGAGAGCTGAATAAGCCTATTAATATGCCTTACTAAACTGCTTTCACAAGGCCCACAGAAACAAATCTTAGTGACTTTCTTTACCCCGTTTGCTTTCTCTCCCAGTCCTTGAAGATACTGTCACACACTCTGATTTGAAGTTTCCTATTGTAAGTGGGGAGGTTGTCACATCTAGAAAGACAATAGCAGTGCTGTTTGCCCTGTGTTTGTTTACAAAAGACAGATCATGCCAGACACACACACTGTACCACTGACAGGCTTATGAAAGAGACAGAATAGACAGGAGCGGCCAGAGAACACTTTGTGTTTGGACGGTCAACAAGATATTTGATGGCCATCAGGGAATTTTACTTGCAAATGCATTCAAATTGACTAAGAGAATAGACTCAGGCTTTCCTGAACTAAAAATACAAAATTGTAAGAATGGAGAAAAGGAATAATATGCAGGGAGCAAAGCTGGAATTTGGAGGAGGGCATAAGAGGTCAGACAGGCCCTGAGGAGCTCCTGCCCCTCAATGAGCTTTGGGCCAAAGAGGGAGAGTTATCCCCTCTTCCCCCTGGCAATAGGGGAGGGGTGGTGGGCTACAGGGCTTTCAGCAAATCCATGAATTCCCAAGGGCCTTCTCTGTACAATGAAGACAGTGATACTGTGGTACTAATAGACTTCTTGAGGCTATTGCTTGGAAAATAATAAAAATGTTCTGAAGGCACTTGGTAAATATGAAGTGCTATACAAATGGCAATAATAATGTCAAATTTTATTTAACATCTTCATTAAGGACTCAGAATGGAGCAGGCAGGCTGTTAAAGAAATCTACAGAGAGGCCTAAATTGGGCACTGCGGGCAACAGCACAGCTTGGACAGGCAAGCACTCATGGGATACGTGAGCCAAACTTTAAGATTGAGGGTTTGATCCCTCTCTCTCAGCTATCACCCTGCCCTGCCAAAGGGCTCTTCCTCATGTTTGACCAGCTGGAGAAGATAACACTGGGTATTCTCCTCGTCCTCTTTCCCCTTCCTCTTCCCTTTCATGTTTATCCATGTAAAGCTGGATTCAAATAAAAAGTGAGAAAAAAGGACGTGAAAGCTCCTCCAGAGTCCACCCAAGAAGACTGGAAGGAAAACCTTATCCTCAGTCTTAGGGATGGCACATTACTTAAAAGTGCAATGCAGTAATAGCATGTGTTCTCTCTGGGAAGATGACAATAGTCTGCTCATAAGATAGCCTTGTAGGCATGAGTTCCAAGAGAACACAGTCTCCTTGAATTTCTGTCCTCAAAGAGGACAAGTGCAAGATTCTAAGTCCACCACTGAACCTGTGTGAGCAGTAAATCCAAGACAGCAACAACAAGCCTTGCAAGTCCATGGCTATGCCCCCCAGAGCAATCCAAACAAGCATCTGGTGGAGCCCAAATTCCTTATCACAGCTTACAAGACCCTTCATGACCCAGTACTTGCTTACCTTCCTAGTCTCACCACTCATCACCCATAGATGTCACTCCATTCAAGCAAAGCCACAGCCAGTTCCTCGTCTCTGTGCACAAGATGTTTCTTCTACTAGGAATACTCCCTCCTCCCTCCTCACCTGGAAAGATTAACTTACCTTTGGGTCTCAGCTGGCCAATAACTGCCCTGGTTATCTCTGCCTGCACTGCACCTGGATGCTTCCTCAGCATAGATCCTGACTGTCGACTACCTTTTCTGGGCCATGCCTTTTCTGGAGTATACATGGCATTTTAAAAGACAGATACAATCTCCACTTCATAAGAGAGACAACTACACTTTAGAACCATCTGGGAAGCTTTTAATTGACCTGATAGAAGATATACTTTTAAACAGTGTTCTCAACAATAGCAGCCTTTTAGAATTTGTTAGGAAGATTTATAAACTACTGATGCTTTGTTCCTAACACAAGCCAATTCAGTCAAGATCTCTGGGATTGGGCTTGGACACAGATATTTTTGTTTAAGTTCCCAAGAGAGTCTAAAGTATGGCCAGGGATGAGAGCCAATAGTTTAAAGGGCTGAATAGGCATAAACTACCTGTCACACTGCTAGTTATGGCCTGTCTTCTTACCTTTATCTCTGCTAGTCTACAGATTCCTAAAAAGCAACAATTTTATCAATGTTTCCAGTATCTGTCAATGTGCATGGCATACACTAAATTCTTACCTAATATTTACTGAAAGAATTAAGACAGAAATGATAAGCTCTTATCTGGGTTCAATAGTATATTAGGTTTTTAGGGCGGTTCTAAATGAAGTGCCACAGACTATGTGGCTTAAGTAACTGAAGGTCATTGTCTCATAGTTCTGGAGACTAGAAACCCCAAGATCAAGGTGTTTCCAGGGCTGGTTCCTTCTTGTTCCTTCTGTTGCCTGCAGGGATCTTTTGTTCCAGGCCTCTTCTCTAACTTCTGGCATTTTGTCCACAATCTTTGACATGTTTCTGTTTTGGTTTGGTTTGGTTTGGTTTGGTTTTGGTTTGCAGGCATATCACTCCAGTCTCTGACTTTATGTTCACATTGCAGTCTTCCATTGTGCCTTTCTCTGTGTCTAAATGTCTGCTTTTTATAAGGGCACACTCGTATTGGATTGGGGTCCACCATAATGACTTCTTATTAACTTGATCATCTGCAAAGACCTTATTTCCAAAAAGGACTACATTGACACAAAAAAGGGCACATTGACAGATACTGGGGGTAAGGACTTCAACATCTTTGAGGAAGACACAATGCAGTCATTCAGTGGGATGCTCTTTCTTATACTGCAACAAGGAAAGAAGGAAGAACAAACTTTTATCTTGGTTGCGTGGGATGTGCTCTTATTCTGGATCAGAACTCCCTGCTCTGTCTTCACTCCACTCAGAGCCTCTTCCATCAGTCCTTTGCTGAGCAAAAAGACAAGTAGGCCTTGTCCTTTCCAAAATGATGAATCTTCAATATCTCCTCTCAAGGCACCTTGCCTATATTCTGGTTCTTAAATGGTCCTAGGTGGTTAGCTGGCTGCTGTATCTGAACTGGGAAAAAAAGACTTCTGTAGAAGATACTGCATAATTTCATTCATGATATTGTCATCTTAGAGATATGTAAATTAATCTTTATAAGCAAATATTAGCAATGCCCAAAAGAAGAAATCCCTAGGGGCTGGGATTGTGGCTCAGTGGTAGAGCGCTTGCCTTGCATGCATGAGGCACTGGGTTTGATCCCCAGCACCACATAAAAATAAATAAAGATTTGTGTCCATCTACAACTAAAAAAATATTTAAAAAAAAAAAAAGAAGAAGAAATCCCTAATGGTAGAAATGTAGGCATATGACATAGAGGTCAGAAGAAATGGAGGGAAGGTGAAGGAGGACACCTTGGGAGTCACCCTCCTCTGCCTCGCCCTCTTCATCTGAAAGATGAAGGGCCTTTATTGGATTTGGGCCTTTATTGGATTTGCCTCATTGAAGGCTTGATCTAGGCCATTCCAGAAAATAAAAATGTTTAAGAATATATAATTTCTACTCCACATTCTATCCTAATTCCATTAACAGCTATCATATTTTATAAATTCATGGTTATTTTTTCCTAATAGAAACTCAGCACTTGGGCTATGCATATCACACAAGTTGAATGTTGGCCTAGGTTGCATGCAGCAGCAAAAGCCTCTTCAGATCTGGCCTCAGTGACGACCAGTGTTGGACATGGATCTTAACTGGAATCCAGTCCTGATGACACTCATTAATAAACATACTAACTATTGCTTAGGCTGGAGCTTCCAAGCTGGAGCATGTGTTTAAGTTGACCCCAGTGGATAAGGAAACTTTTTAACATTTTCATGGACTAGAGTTTAATTAAATAAGTCCTCAGTTCTTTGGTTGTTCTCACCAAAACCCTCAGCCATTCTGAAATGTTGTTACTTATGACTGATAGCTGTCGTGAGAGATGATAGTGTAGGGGCAATAAAACAACCTGCCACTTTTTCTCAAGCAAGAGAAAAGCACTAGCTGAGTGTCCCAATGCATGGATTGCTGACCTGCTCTGTCACCAACTGCACCAACTGCATGCCTTTGGGTAAATCATTTCCCCTCCCCATCCTCAGTGTTCTCAGATGTCTAATGGGGTGATAGCCACTCTTCTAAGCTCTTTATATATATTGTCTTATATAATGCTCACATTAACCCTACAAAGAGCTACTTTTATGTTTCTACAGTATAGAAATGTCTATAATATATATCAAGAGTCAGAAAATCAACTTGCCTGTGTTCCCACTACTAGTGACTGGTGGGCTGAGATTTGAACCAGGCAACCTGGCTTCAGCATCTTTGTCTTAACCACCAATGCTATATAATAATGGCATGATAATAACAGTAAAACCACCACCAAATGTAGTAGAGTCTGAATGAAAAGGTGTATAAGAGCTTGACAAAATATTTAAGCAAATGATGGCTGTATTTTTATGGCACACAGTTGGATTTCAATAATTGTTGAGTAGGTGAATGATTGGATGCCTTCTCCAGAATCATCTGGAATTTTTATCCTGAGGTTGTGGCCCATAGTTTGCTATATTCCATTATTTCCTAGACTTGATGGGGGAAATGTGTAAAGGACAATACCACCTGAGTTTAGAGAATTTTGTCCATTTGACCTAATGCACAGTTGCATTCTAATGTCTGCAAGATAGGGCTGATTTGCAGAATGAGTAGAGTACATGGTAAGATTTTCTAATCTCAAAAACAGCTCTCCTATCTAGATGTTACTCTGCATGAAATGCTGCCATTTTGGGGTTAAGCCCTGCCCCCTACATGCCTAGGCAAGACTCTTAAAATACAAATGCCCACAAGAGAAAACAGCATTAAGTCCCATCTGCTGCAGTGTGAGTTAATTTATGCCAGTCTTTCTTTGGAGAAACCATGCCTGTACACCATGGCTATCTATAAACAAAGGGATTGCAGAAAAAAGAAGTAAAAACATCCTAAACTTTGCATATTTCACAGCATTGGCTTGGGCCACCCTGGTTCCAAGCCCACTGTTTTTGCCTCTTGTTTGAATTGTCATGGAAGGTGAGGCAGAGTACAGAAGCTCACTTTATACAGCTCACACCAAGGGTAATGCACTGTGCAGTGCGATTTCTCTCGTATTCCTCCCGGCCATCCCCGCAATAATATTGAGATGTAAGTACTGTCAACCCCCACACCTAGCACCACTTGTTTGGTTTTAGTTTTGTTGTTGGTGGTATATATTTATACGTATAAATATATATAAAAGAGAAAAAGTCGTAGATAGAAGTAATAATCTCAGGTCCCGTAAGTTGTAATTGGCACACTTGGGACTAGAACTCAGATGTGTTTAATGCTAAAGCTGGTTCTCTCTGCTACCTCACACTGCATGCAGGATGCACTGGACCTCACACAGCCCCAGGACCCCTGCATATGCAGGTGAGAGACATAGCATGTAAACCAGCTGATAAAAGAACCAGAAGCAAAACCCTATCTTCTCTGCCCTGGTCTTTCATTCAGTCACAAAGCTCTACGGGTGGAAGAGGTAGGTGGGCAAAGGCCCAAGACCGTGCACACACATTTTCAACATACACTTTACACTCCACACCATACAGCTACATCTGAAGCACAGACACTTCTGCCAGCTGGGCCCTGTGTGGCTGAGAGGAAAGTTATTTACAGCAAGGTCTGGTCTCTCGCGACACCATGTAATTCCAGGCAATTGCACTTCCAAATAGATCTTTTTGGAGAAAATCAACAGTGGCTTTGCTTTCAATCTACTGGAAAATGAAGTCCTGTGAATGTGTTACGTAAGTCCACAGCAGGCAAGTGAGAGCTCAGGAGTCCATGCACAGGCTCTGCGGAGACAGGGTGGGGCTCTAACCTCCAGGTCCCTTCCTACCTGCCCCTCTCCCCACCCCCGCCAGGCCGGTGTGCACAGGGCATTGTGTGCATTCAACCTGGGCTCCACAGAGGGATCAAGGATAGTGAAAACTGCCAAACTATCAATTGGGACTTTAGAGGAGAAAGGGGAACCAGAGAGCAACAGAATGCCTTTCCAGGGGAGAAGACTAGCACAGTTCCTGCTCTGAGAAGCCTTCATCCTATCTGAATCAATTCAGCAACAGTACTGCACAAAATCGCACAGCTACACAAACACCCCACTGTTTTTTTCACCTGTTAATGCTCATTTTCCGTTATGAAAGTAATAAAATCTCATTGAAATTTTGGAACTACAGAAACAAAATCATGTAAACAAATTGCCTGTAATTCCATTATCCAAAGAGTCATAGCTTTTTTTTTTTTTTTTTTTGGTACTGGGAATTAAACTCAGGGGCATTCAGCCACATTCCCAGCCCTATTTTTGTTTTTGTATTTTATTTAGAGACAAGGTCTCACTGAGTTCCTTAGAGTCTCACTTTTTGCTGAGCCTGGCTTTGAACTGGTGATCCTCCTGCCTCAATCCCCGAGCTGCTGGAATTACAGGTGTGCGCCACTGTGCCTGGCTCATTGTTAGCATTTTGATGGATTCTTTTCAGTCTTCATTTTTAGTCATTTTTAACTTTATGATTTCTGATGAGCTATCCCAAACACCTCACATATTCACCTCTGTGCCCCCATGTCAATGCTGATTTATGCTCACTCAGATCTGAAGAAGCTACATAGCAAATGAGTGAGCTGGAGAAATGGCCAATGGTTTGTTAGATTATGGAGAAGAACTTGTTAGTGATATAAAAAGAGCACCATATTGAGGATCAGATATTAGTTTCAATACCGTATGACCATATTGACTATAAGATATTGAGTAAGTCACATATTTTGGGGGGCTAGTTTGTGCCATCCATAGTGAAACTTTAAACACATTCAAGTACATCAGGTGCCAGATGAATATACTCTCATGTGTCTTATTTTTTTATTTCTTATAAAATCCTTTACTCTCCCTGTGCATGAGTATTTTTTTCTTCTGCAAAACGGAATGTAATATTAATATTGATGCCTCCAAAATTCTCATAGCTATCATAAGGGTCAAATTAAATGGCGAATACAAAACAGCTCTGATGACTGCAAAAAAAAAACTATAAAAGTTTTGATCATTAAGATAAAAAATAGAGAAAACCTGCACTACATACCTTAGAGATATTTTGTAAAAATTCAAGAAGATAACAAATACCATTATAAAAACAATTAAACATGATATTGAAATGAAATGAGGAAGATACAGACAGAGGCGCTGTTCCTGAAATTCAGACAAGAAATCAGGAATAATGAAGGAGGACAGAGGGAACAGAGAATAAAAGAATCTGCAAAAGAAAATGATTTTTCTCTCTTTACCTCCTTTGTCCAAAAGCACTGACTACCCACTCTCTAAGAATCCAGAAGGAAGCTTCCAATGCAAAGGGTATGCTTTGAGTTTTGCTCTGAAGTTATGCCAGAATTGAGAGGCCGTTGAGACACCTCCATCTTATCTCAGCAGGAACTTCCCAAGGTGGAAATCCATAGCTATACTCTCCAGTGACTGGGGCCAGTTTCATCTTTATATGTCATGAAGACGCAGAGTAAAATAGGGACAAGAAATGGAATAAGGGGAAGACACTTTGAACCCTCACAAAATGAAAAGGAAAGCCAGCCATCAGAACACCCACACTAATTTCGGGAACCCCAAGAGCAAAGCTGCCAGACTATGGAATTAGAGACAGCACGCCACCTTCTGGCAGGCCTATAAATTGCACAATTCCCTGTGTCCATGCACAGGGCTCTGTAAACTTGACTGGGTTTCAGGGAAGGAGCAAGGTGCCTCATCTATCAGCTGGGACATCTTTTCAAGTCAATACACTGCTTCCATAACATCTTCAAGACCAAAACTAGGTCAGAAAACAACTGCTATAATGATGAAATGTTTGTTGTTGCTATTGTTATTGTTGTTTTTAGCAACTCTTGTTTCCTTATTCCTTCTCTAGATTATTAAATCAAAGAATTCTACCTCCATATCCCAGGCCACAGCATGCATAAGCACCCGTGACCTATTGGGTCGCCTGATCCAGCAATAATTATATTTTGAATAAGGCCTAAAGAAGCGGGCATTGCTTAGCATCCATCCTGCATGTCCATTTAAGCAGGTGTTGGGAACTGCTGTATGCTAGGCACTGTGCTAAATATGACCCCAGGGTCTTATCTATTTTGGAATGTAAAAGTGAGCTAAAATAACTGCACTATCACAGTGCAAGGGGGTAAGAAGGTAAATAGTAAAGACAGTAGATTCTCTAGAAGTTTAAGAAAGGAAAATAAATTATCTATCAGTGGGGTAATCAGAGAACGTGGTGCTTGACCTGTGCTTTATAGTATGTGTAAGATTTTAACAGGCAGAGAAGAAGATGCACTGGGCAGAAGACACAAAACAGGGACAAAGCCTGGACCTGCTCATGGAATACTCTGACCAGAGTGTGTTGGGAAATAATACTGACAATATTTATAAAAGTTTATAAAGCCTCTTCTTAAAATGTTCTCTCTCTCTCTCTCTCTCTCTCTCTCTCTCTCTCTCTCTCTCTCTCTACCAGGGTTGAACTCAAGGGTACTCGACCACTGAGCCACATGCCCAGCCCAACGGTGTGTTTTATTTAGAGACAGGGTCTCACTGAGTTGCTTAGTGCCTCACTGTGGCTGAGGCTGACTTTGAACTTGCAATTCTCCTGTCTCAGCCTCCCAAAGTGCTGGGATTACAAGTGTATGCCACCACACTTGGCTTAAAATGTTCTCTTGCCAATTATCCTATATGGAAGGTAGTGCTACTATTGAGTCTATTTTATAGATGAAGAAACTGAGGCTACCCAAGGTTAAGTTACTTGCTTAATGAAGATTCCATAGGTAGAAAAAGAGAAACTTCAGCCTAAGAACTTGATCTCCATATTCCAGGTCACAACAAACAAGATTAAGTCAAAAAGGGAGCTTGCAGGAATTCTGTGAAGGACAAGGAATACTTGTTAAATGCTCAGGTTGATGATAAGATTTCAGGTCTGTGATGGGAAAGTGGATTTTCTCTTTGGAACTTGTGGGTGTGGTGAGATGCAATCTTTTTTGTCATCTTTGCTTTTTTACAGGAAGGGGCTGACCTCTTCCTGGTCATTACCTTTCTTCTTGCAGAGACACATTCTAAATTATACAGGCATACAGACACTTGCAAGCAACACATAGAAAAGTTATTTCTTTTCTCCTCAGTGCATTTATCTGTTTGTTTGATTTCCTGCTCACTGCATTATATGTTATTAGGCCTTAGGGTGCCTCAGCGAATTAAAATGATACAGTCAAAATGTATGATTAAAAGACTGAGAGGCAATAATAACCACATAATCATACCATGCATTCATATCCCACTGTAGCATCTGTTATCTCATTTACTCACACAGAAATCAACAGCACTCTGAGATAGGAATGACAGAATGTAGCAACTCAATTTTACCAATGAGAACATTGAAACAGAGAGGTTAGGTAGTTTGCCTCGGGCCACAGAGATTGGAACTATAACCAGATCCTCTAACTCCCAAACCAGCATTGTTTTTGCAGTAGTCCAGTCTCAGCTCAGGCAAGCTGTGGAAATAGATGAGAGGGACCAGGCTATACCACCTGCTTCCCCTCCCAGTAGCTCTGGGTTCAGCACCATGGACAGAGGAGCGGGGACAACACCATTCTTTGATATGAAATACTGGTTTCCAAAGTAAAGCTCAATTTGGATTCTAGAATGTTGAGCCATGTTGTGTACCCTGACAACACTGCATAGACACCCTGAACTGGTGGCAATAAGAGTCACTTTGACAGAAGTCAGACATTGGAACAGACACCTTCAACCTCTCCCCCGACATAGGTGAAGGCAAATGCCAACTTTATCCAGAGCAGCTGCTCATTCTTCACTATGTAAAAGTCTGGAATAATTTAATGGTCATAATATTTATCCTGTCTACAAATGCCTGGCTGTTTCCAATTATCCAACCTTGTTTCCTCCTTTCACAATTTCAAGATATTATAAAGAACGCCCAGCCATCAAATGTGAAAATAACATCAAACTACTGACTTCTGAGTTCTTGCTTTGTGTCAGGCCCGGGACTAGGCACCTAAGTGTTGTGTCATCATTTGATCCTCCTAATGGCAAGTATGAAGTATATCAAATGTAGACAGACTGAAGAGAGAAAGCATTTGGAGAAATAATGACACTATGTTGAAAAGACATACTGACTCTGGGGTCACCCAGCCCTGCTTCTCACTAGCTATGTGATCTCAGACACTTAACTAAACACTCTGAGGCTCAGTCTCTGCTTTTGTAATATCAAATAATCATACGTGACTTATAAAGTTATTAAGGAGACTACAAATAATGGATAGGAAGCCCAGAGTACAATGTTAAGCGCATAGCAGGTGCTTGGTGGACACTATTTTATAAGTGCCCCCCATCTTGCAAGTGTATCTTTGGTCTCTCTTGAACTTCCTTCCCCTGGCCCCACTCCCCAACTCATTAACCTGGTATGGAAATTTTTAAAAATAGGGAGAGAAGGGGAGGGAATAGGTCAAATGAGAATTAGTTTACAAAGCAGAAGTGAACAGGATTTATACTGAATTTTAAAAAGTATAGTACTTCCAATAACTATCTGTCCAGGAGGGGAACCACTGGACACAATGGGTGGTAGACTGGAATGGGCGAGGTCAGACATATACACCATCAAGCTTGTTGTGCTTAGCCACAGGCAAGTGATGGTGTTAGAAATGAGCATCTTTTAGTCTTGCCTGCCACTCACATGGTTTGCAGGGCAGCTTCACATATGCAGTCCTGCTCCAAGTAAGCAAGGAGCCAAAGGTGATCAGGCTTTTGGGCCAGAATTGTAGGCATAACTTCCAGTGCTCACCTATCCCTGCAAATACCAACTCACTTTCACTATCTTTCCTGATATGAGCTTTAGATTCTCTTGTCCTATTAAAAAGAGACCAAAAAATAAATCAATAATAAATGATGCAGGAACATCTCTAGATAAAGTCAAATATGAAAGAACTTGGACAATGCTTTCATACTTTCAGCTGCCACTCAATGACTCTTATAAGGAATCGTTGAGCTCCCACATGGAGCTCCCAGTCTGGTGAAATACCTGCATCCCAGTGACACAATCCTGGTGAATACTTTCATCAAAATAAACCCAAGACACTGTGGAAGACAGAGGGCATGCTGGGAGGCTTAATGCTAACCACACTGCTCACAACCAGCCAGCAATATTTCTTAGCCCGCTGTGTATATAGAGACAGCCACCAAAGCTCCTTCTGCACCTTGCTGAAACCTCACTTTTCTGATAAGACACTCTGTTTCCTCTCACTTTCTTGGCCCTCTGGCTGTACTAAGACACAAAAAAAAACATATGTTTATATCTGAAAGGAACCTTAGATAACATCCTGTCTGACCTCTTGATTTTATAACTTGAGTCCCAGGGAGATAATGACTTCTAGGTTGCATAGCTGGTGGATCAAGAACTAGGACAGAGGTGTCTCCATAAACCAAGCAGGAAAACATGCTACATTACTAGTGCTTTCCCATGTCACACGTAGTTCTGTCTCCTTAGCGAGTTTGCAATTCCATCTCCTTTGCAGCCTCAATCCCACATGGGTCCCTCCACTGCTCTGGAAAGTGTAACAAGATTGCTAAAAGCCTTAGTTAATTGGTTAATCAAACACACACCTGCAGTTTCATTCTAGGAGAAGTGGTTAAAATTTTTTGTATTTTTACTTCATCTACTTCAATTAAGTATTCTATTGTATTGCATTAAGTAGCTTGGAGGCCTTACTCAAAATTCTAGAAATGATAATGAACAGCTGGTTCCTAAACTGCAGGGCCAGTGGGAGATGCGAGTCCTGTTGTATATTCTTGGTGAGGTCCTGGTTGAATCTCTCCATCTACTGGACCTGAATGACTGGCAGAAAACCAGAAACCTGGAACTATAGACTGTGTTCTGTGGCAACCAGGTGTGATGATGAAGCTTTAATTGATTAAGCCTTACACATGTCTCTCCATGAGCAGCATGTTCCCCAGGACTACCAGGAAAGCAGCATGGCAGGGCAGAAAAGGACAGGAGCCAGGCAACCTGGGCATGTCACCAACAGCAATTGAAATTCCCTAGTTCTGTTTCCTCATCTATGAAATGGGGATAATATCACTAAAGCTCATCAGGTTGTAAAAATGAAATAAATTAAATACTTGAGTAATGGACCTGGCTTATAATCAGGGCCCTACTAAATATTAGTTTACTTTCCTTTCCATTAAAGGGAGAAAAATGAGCATCTCTGCTTCTATTTAAGCCCAATTCTGATTTAATGTGGAATCTGAATATCTCATTTCCTCTCTTCAAGTCCTTGGTTTCCCCTTTGCATAAAAGGTCATCATTATTAGAGAATAATGTGACAGAACTACTAACTACTCCCTGAGTAAGAGTGTGATATGTAACAGAGGCATAATTTTAAGTGTAGAATGAATCACATGTGGATCAGAGGGAGAAAATAAACAATGACTGAGTACCTACTGTGTACCAGCATTTTGAGTACATTTTTTCACACAGTATTTATAAATTACCCCCTGGGAAAGAGGCATTTGTTATTTTTCCATTTTACACACGTAGATTGGCAAGGTTAAATATCTCAAACCAATAATAGAAATTAAGCAACAGGGTGGAATATGATGCAGACTCCAAAGCCCATTCTCTTTCCATTAATGTGACTATCTTACATGCCTGGGCAGAGATGCCCCATTTGGAGAGGTGAGTCATCCCTAAAAGTCTTAAAAAGAGAATGCAAATATAAACCATGCTAAAGTATTTTGGCTCTCCTGCATTCTCCCAGGGAGCTTCCTTTCCTTGGGATTTTAAATGATCAAGTGATGGATTTATGCCAGTGACCACCAGAGGGGGATAACAGCTGGCAGAGTGCAGACTGCCGGCACGCACACAGGCACACAAAAGTACACACACACACACACACACATACACACAAACACACACACATGCAAACACACACACACACACACACACACACAAAGAGGCTCCCCTACCAAAGAGGTAGCCTACCCAAACAAAAACAGAGGATTAACACAGAGAGAGACCATTTAAAATAAAGACCCTTGAACAAACAGGCTTTGTTCTCAGGCTCTCTGCTACTGCAAGCCCTGCTGAGTCTGGGCACACCTTGGGGAAAAGCTCAGGCAAAGGATATTCCCTTTTTAAAAATAATTTTCAAAGTCAGGTTTGATCCACTGGATCTAATCATCAGAGGATATTATGCACACAGTCAAAAAGAAACAGAGATAGAACCAGAAGACAAGGGGTTTGAAGTCTTGCCTCAACCACACCTGTTGCAGGGTCTCACAAAATTCCTTTAACACCTCTGATAGTCCATTTCCTCAAATATGAGATGAGGATCCCAACACCCACCTCTCAGGGTTATCATAAAAACAGAATGCAAGAAAAGCAGGCAAGGGCTCTGTAAACTGTAAAGGCTATGCAAATGTCAGTTGCTCTTATTGGCATTAATATTATTTATTCAGTACCCACACTCCCAGGACACTCCCACTAGGAGGCTTTGTCCTGAAGCACACAAGGCCCGGTGCAGGAGTAACAGGACCTGGATTGTGTGAAATAGAAGCAGAAGAAGCCAGGATGGCAAAAGGCAGCAGGATGGGAGGAAGCTTCCAGATTCTTCACTCATGTTTTTGTGTCTTCTGTGTCTCTCCCATCTTCCCTTTCAGAAAAGGTGGGTTGCCAGCTTGTGACTAGTTTCCTAGGGCTGCTGTAATAAATTATCAGAAACTAGAAGACTTAAAACTGCAGAAATCTATTCTCTCACAGTTCTAGGGAACAAAAGTCTACAATCAAGGTATTAACAGGGCCATGTTCCACTGAAAGCTGCCAGGGAAAATCTTCCCTTGCCTTTTCCAGCTTCTGGAGGCTGTTGGAATTTCTTGGCTTACAGCCACATCACTTCCATCTCTGTCTCAGTCTCCCAGTCACCTTCTCTTCTACTGTCAAACCTGCCCTATTTATCTCTTATAAGGACGTTTATCATTGGATTTAGGGCCCAACTGGATAAGCCAGGATGATCTCTCCATCTCAAGATCTTTATGCCACTATGACCACTTTTTCCAATAAGGTAAAATTCCCAGGTTCCAGAAATTAGAATATGACATACGTTTTGGGAGACACCATTGAACCCCCTACAAAGTCCAACCTGAGCAAACTCAAAAACTCCAAACCATATGGACTGTGTGATGCTGTATTATGGGATGCACAAAGTGAGATGCTCATCATGCACCAAAGAACAGAGAAGGGTGAGATCAGAGAAACTAGAAGCAGAGGAAGAAAAGTCAATTCTGCCTGGGGAGGACAGAGGGAGGACTTCCTGGAGGGGGTGGCATTTGAACTGAGGCTGGAAAGATGGGTTTGATAAGGAGTGGTAGAAGAGAAGGTAACTGATATAAGAAATAGAAGAAAGATGCAGAGGTTCAAAGAGGGTACTCAAGAGAAGAAAAAAGGGAGGAGAAAGAAGGATGAAATGAGGGGGATCTATCTGGAGAGAGACTGAGGGTAGAAGACCTGCCCAGGTCCCACGGAGAAACAGAGAGAAAGCTAGAAACCAACTAGGGTAAGATCCGGTTCCCACTCTATCTTCCCCTCCAACTCACTTCTCTAGGACCTGCATACTCTTGCTCCCTGCTCCAGCAAGCTAAAGGAAGTGCTGTTTTGCTTGTCCAAACTACTCCTAAAACACAGGCCCTGCCCTGGATTATTCAGCCTCTCACTGGGATCCAAACAGTCCTGCAGAGAGCTGCCTCCAAGGTGGGAGCTGGCAGATGACAGACAGACAGACAACTGCCAATGACTCAGTGTCACAGCAGAAAACACAGCAACCCCAGCCCACTCCCTGTATCTCAGGATACAGACAGTTGAACCCAGTTAATTGAAATACAAGCTTCAGGCAATAGGATTTATCCAAACACCAAGAAAATAGCAGGACACTAACAGTGTGCAAATAGATGAGAGGAGGCCCCTTTAAGACAATCACTCAGATTGGGCAGCCCAGAGGCAGAACCACAGTCACCCAAGCTTGTGGCCCTTTCCTCACGTCCTCCTGGCTTTCTCCTCCCCCATCCCACAGCTCTGGAGGGGCCTGATTTGCTCTAATAAAAGCGGCCTCAGCCCCAGGGAGCCTGCAGGAGGAACATAGCTGATTTCACCTCTTTAACCCTGGAACTAGGAAAACAGCTGAATGCTGACTACGGCCTTCCCCCAGGAGGATCCCTGAGCTTTATCTTGTGAGTTGCACGACCTCTAGGAACCTCTGCACAAGCGAGATAAACTCGGGGCCCAAGAGGAAGCCTACTTATCTCCCAATAAAGCATCTTTGCAAATTACTTTTTTTCCCCCTCTTAGGGAAGGCAATATTAAAAAAATAATAATAATAACTGCAATCGCAGTAATAATAATCACCATCAGCTGATGCTTGCATTCTGTCCAATTTCTCAGGGAAGGAGGGGGCGGGGCCTGCAAGACCGGACTGTGCTGGGATTGTGGGTGACTTATGTGCCAGGGGTCGGCAGCTTTCCCGAGGGGCCTGGAGCCCCGTGTCTGGTTTGAGAGATATGGCTGCCACCTCTCTTCATACAGAATAAACAAATGATTAACTGTCTCATTAGTGACTGTGCGGGAAGACACACAACTCATGTCCCGGCGGGTGGTGCAGCCAAGAGATTTATATTACTTAACAATAAAAGCAAAACAAACATGGCCTTCTACCCACTGCCTGCCTGCATGGGGCCCCTCATGCCAAGCAGGGCAGTGAGGTGGGGGATGGGGAGGGCACTCACCTGGCAAGAGGAGGATTCCAGAGGAAGGAGGGAGCAGATGCTGGACCACCTTGCTGGTATTTCAGGGCTAGGGTCAGGCTGGGGAAGGAATGGGGGCGGGCGAGGAAATGAAGGAGGGAGAGAGGGAATGAGATTGCTTGGGAGCGGAACACCGCATCAGAGCTATCTGCAGTGTTCAGTCCTGGGAAAGAGTACGGAACTAGAAATGGAGAGACCCCAGTTGTACTCCTAGCTCTGACCCTTGTAGATGTGTGAGAAGTTGGACAAATTTTGCTTTGGTTTCCACACCTGTAAAATAGGGAGAAAGTGGTTTTTTCAGTACTGTAAGAATGCAGGGCACCGTTATGGCTGCTTTTCCATCACACCGTGTAGCAGTTAAGAGAGCAGGCTGGAAACACAGGCTCCCTGGGATCCAATCCCAGCTCAACCACCTGCTAGCTATGTGACCACAGGCAATTAGCTGCTCCTTGTGAGCTATAAAATGGGTATACGCCAATTACGTTTATCTGTTAGAAGTAAAGCAGGCAATTCCTAGAGAGCACTCAACAGCCTGGCACAGAGGAGCAGGCACTCTCTGTGTCCTAGACTTGATTGAGCTTAGTGGTGCTCCTCACCCAATCCCTGGTTTTAACCAGATGACCTAGATTTACACCACCAAGACTTCCAGTTATGAATTCTTGTGCCCACCTCCAAGCTTCTTTCTTCTCTTTCCTCTCAACCCAGAGAAAGAGGTGCCCCAATTTTTTCCCAAGATGTGACACCGTCTTCTGGTTTGCTTCCAGCACTCGGCTGCTCACTGTCTTCAGATGTCGTTCCACTGTCTCTCTGTATCCCTGCTCCCTATAAACACAACCAAGCTTCTCTCATCCTTCAGACAATGCAATCAACTGTGTCTCCTCCTCAAGCCAGCACCTTCCTGTCCTTTCCCTTCTGGAGAGAGTCATTTATATTTCTTGTCTCCACTTGCATCTTCCATCCCCCATTACTCTACTGATGTTAAAAGACACTGAGCACATCCAGCACGTCAAGTCCATCCCAAGACCTCTCTCCAGGCTTCAGCTTGAGTTCTTAATGGCATGTGGCATTGCTACCTCTTCAATAAAATCCTCCCTTCCCTTGGCTTCCTGGACACTGACCTGGGCTCTGTCCAGTCTCCTCTCTCTACTTTCCTCTTTCTCTTCCATTACTCCTCATCCTAGCCCTTGAGTATTGTTGAATCCCAGGAGATAGGTCTTGGTGCTCCTCTCTTCTGGCATGCTCGGTACCCACTTTCTGTTAGTGGATGGAGACACCCAAGATGCCAGGTATCGTAAGGCTAAGGTCTTTGGGCACTTTTGATTGGTTGTTAGGCAGTTTTCCAAAGCTATATAACTGAGTAGGTGTTATATTGACTGCAATAAAAGCCACTTAGTACCCATTCTCACTTCATATACTTAAGTCATTTCTCAGTCTTTGGCCATATTTGGGTTGAGGAGGCTACTGAGTTCTTCTGGGGCCATCTCTGGCTGTGCACATCATGAACATTTCCTATTGTTAATGAAACTCTAAACTTTATTCTGCCATATAGTTCTCTTTTTGAGTTCAAAATCAAATTTCCAGCTGTTTGATGGACCTCTCCCCTTAGATGTCCAAAGAGCCCTCAAGTATACCTAAATCCATACCTTGTTCATCTTGGTCAAAGTATCATGATTTACTTAGTTATTGTCAATAGAAATTTCAGGATCATTCTTGATTCCCAACTAATTTTCCTGCACTCAGCTTTCTAGTAATTACTGTGCCCTGTCAATTTAACTGGATATTCAAAGAATCTACCACAGCCTCCCTGTCCAAGCTGTCTCTGTCCTAATGGGTCCCATCACCCTCTTCCACCATAACCCCTATTTCCTTTTATTATCAAATTTATCTTCAACACCAGCCACCAGAAATGTCTTTCTAAATTAACTCCGTTTGCAGGCCCAACCTCCACCATATCAAATCCTGCCTTCTCCTATTACTCCCCCTCCCTATTAAGATCTTTCAATGAATTCTCATTGGTTAAGGTATTCCTGAAAATCACCCAGGGAACTTGCAAAAATACAGGTTTCTAGGTCTCAGGACCAAATAGTCTAGTTAATTTATGCTCAGTGATTCTAAGAGACTATATTTTTAACAAGCACCCTGGAAGTATTTAATTTCAGTTTTCTGCAGATCACACTTACAGAATTCTGATGAGAAACCACAGTATGGGTGTTAAGAACCTGGACTTTGAAATTGAGCTCCATGTGGGTTGAATTCCAATCCTTCCACAGTTAGCATTTCAGCATGACACTTAACCTCTCTGTGCCTGGGTTTCTACATCTAAAGTGTAAGATTACTAGCAATAATACTTCTGGATATTATTTGTCACATGTCAGGCACCATGTTAAGTGATTTAAATGCATAGACTCTTACAATCATCATAACAACCATATGTAGTAGATGGCATTATTTACTCCATTTTTCAAACAGGGAAACTGAAGCACAGAGAAGATAAGCAGTTTGCCTAAAGTCACAAAGCTAACAAGTGGCAGAGCTGGGTTTCCTATGCAGGAAGTTCAAATCTAGAATCTATGCTCTAAGTCTTCACTTATCAGGTTCTCATGTCATGGAGATTGCATGGTAAGCACTTAGCATGCTGTCCTGCACATAGTAAGAAATGAATAAATGGTATTCACTACTCCTGTGGTGGTTACGAGTACTAGCAAAATCATTAGCATCAACTCTACATGTTATAGTTTGAAAAGCAGCAGCAGAGTTTTGGTTAAGCAGACTTTAGCTAACTATGTTGTCCAATAGAGAAGTTACTGGCCACAAGTGCCTATTTAAATGTAAATACAATCAAAATTAAATAAAATGTAAAATTCAGATTCTCAGTCACTTTCCAAGCACTCAGTAGCCACATATGGCTATTGTATTGAAAGCACAGACTTAGAACACTTCTATCATTACAAAGGGATTTTTAGACAGTGTCTCTCTAGGGGTAAATTGCCAGAATAAAATCCTGAATTGGCTGGTTGAAGATTCTTTGGCATGATAATTCCCCTCCTAAGCTTTAGTTTCCTAATAAGTTAAATAAAGATAATAATAGTACCCACCCTATATGGCTGCTTTTAGGAATACATGAGTTAATATAATTAACATACTTGGATGTAGTTAATGTACCCTGGCATGCAGCTGATAACAGAAGTGCATATGTTTAATATTATGGAGGTGGTGGCATCATTATTAATATTACCATGTATATTTGAGTCATTTGGCATCATAAGTATGGACTTTTAAATTTTTGTACCTTGCCTATACCAGAAATGTCCTTCTCTCCCACCTTCTATATGTTACCCACTTGAAAATCTCCTACACTGTCTCCAAAGCCCATTTTCTGTACATAGCTTTTCTCCAAGCACTCTCACCCCTGGCAGAGTTCATCAGTTCTCAAGCCTGCAAAATCTGGTGGCCATGCCTGAGGTTCCTCTGCTCTATGACCCCGAATTCCAATTGCTCTGGATTTCTGCTCCCACCAGGCACCCTTAAAATATCTTCTAAGATCCTTAGAAGGGAGAACGGGGCCTACATTTTGGAAAACAGAACACAGTATGTCAGCAGATGAAGCCCCGCAAACCCTCTTGTGATAAAACGCGTCCAAAAAGAAAAGCAAATGTGATGTTTTGCCTTGGGCATTCTGTCTATCACAAACCTTTGGGCATCGATGTGTGTGACCTTTGGAAAAAGTCAGACTGGCTGAAATGTTCTGTATTGTTCTTTAGTCAGCAATGAATTATTCTGGATAGAGATGCAAATTTTTTATTAAGTTTTTTTTTTTTTCTTAACATAGCTGAGTCGGGAAGCCCATCAGTTTGGGACTGTGAGGGGAATAGAGGGTGTCCAGTATTGTTTTGTCTTTACAGAATGCTTGCAGCTCTAAGTAATCCTAGAGAAGTGGCTTTTTCCACAAAGAAGTAGCTTTCTAACCTTCCCAAGAATAAGGGCTTGATATGAGTAGAGGGACTGAGCCAGAGTGGTGTGGAAGACAGTATCATCACTTTCTAGCACTGAAACCTCTGACACAGTCCCCAAACCCTTCTGAGGCAGTTTCTCCACATATGAAGTAGAGCAATGAGTCTACTCTAATAAAAGAGGAATAATGTATGCACATATTTCCCACAGGGCCTGTCTGTCATGCAGCAGACCCTCCATCAATAGCCGCCAGTGCTATTGCTGTTCTAGCAAACCTTTCCTTCCAAGAAGATCACATAAAATTTTAAAAGAATCAGGAAAGTGGAGACCAAATAGAAATGCATTCCTGTGATATTAAGACTGAGGGTTACAGGACTACAAGTAAGCAAATACGGGTCTCTAAAGCAACTATAATTCAGCCAGATCATACACATGCCTATTTGCAAAGGCTATTTAATAATATGTGGAGTTCTACAAATCCCTCTGCATGGTACTAAGTCAAGTTTCCATCCAAGGGGCCATGAGAGACAGCTGCAAGCCTTCTGCCAGCTGCAAGTCTCCCTATGTCACTCATTTCACAGCAAACAAACTCACATATCTTATATTTTAGTAAACTGTTACTCAAATCTATTTTGCTCCCTTCTTACCACCTATCTTGGTCACAGCTACCTCTTGAGTGTTTGTTCTCTTCCTATCCACTCACAACCCGATGATCATGGCCTTGCCTCCACCACAGCATTTCAGCTGCTCTTATGGTAGGCAGAGGTCCTCTTCTATTCACCACAGCTGTCCTTGCATCCCAGCTATGGGGCAGCTTACTCCAGCTCAAGGACTCTGTGACAGGCAGCATTCTAAAAATGAACTCCAGTGCCCTCCTTGTCTAAGTCCTTCCCCTTTGAGTGTGGATGAAGGAGATATCACTATTGTGATTGTGTTATGGGTTGAATTATCATATGTGGAATACCTAATGCTTGGTATCTCAGGATGTGTTCTTGCTTAGAAATGAAGTTGTCGCAGATATCATTAATTATGATGAGGTCATCAGAGTGGGCACTAATCCATTACAACTGGTGTCCTTAGGAAAAGAAGAAATGTGGACACAGAGACACATGCAGGGAATTGTGACCGTGAAGACTATCATCTACCCATAAGCCAAGGAGAGAGGCCTCGAACAGCTGCTTTTCTCAGAGCCCTCAGAAGGAACCAACCCTCCCAACAACACCTTCACTTTAGACCTCCAGTCCCAAACCAGGAGGTAATAAGATTTGTTGTTTAAGCTACCCCGTTTTTTATGGCAGCTCTAGCAAACTAATACACATGGCCAAGGAAGTTCATTCAGGGGAACCCTGCTTGATCCCTGGCGCCCTTTACAAGCAGTGTTTTCTCCAGCTGTTGGCAGAAGAGGAAATATGAAGCAAGGACAGGATTTGATGTGCCACTGCTCACCCTGCAGAGGAAGGAGTTCATGTAGCCAAAAAAATACAGGTAAACCTCAGGAGCTAAGAGTGGCCCTTGGCTGACAGCAGGAGAAGAAATAGAGACTTCAGGCCTGCAACTGAAAGGAACTGAATTTGGCCAACATCAGGCATGAGCTTGGAAGTAGGGGTTTTTCCCCATAATCTGCATGTCCATTTGGCCAATACCTTAAATTCAGCCTGGTGAGACTCTAAGCAGAGGACCCATCCCAGCCTGCCTGCAAGCTAAGAAACGGATGTTGTTTTGACCCACCAGGTGTGTGGTAATTTGTAATAGCAGCAATAGACGAATACAAACTCCAACTCTCAGATCCTTTTTCTGAGAGATTTTCTTATGGCACAGTGTTAACTCTGGGTTCTCAAGCATGGACTACAAGTCCTTGACTAAGTCTTTTCTGCTCTTTACTACCTCAGTTTCCTCGCTGGATAGACATGACTGGTTCCAAGGATCATCACTGCTAATCTAAGTCAGGAATGACAAAGGGCTTGGGGTTGGGACATTAGGAGAGGAGAAGGGTCAGGGAAGAAGGAATCAGCAAGTTATATAACTTAGAGCCAGATGAGACAGTCCTTAAAGTTGTCCTTTACCTTGAGGTGCAAGGACTTTCCCAGACCACCAAAGTTCCCTGCTTCCCTCTGGTCTTCTCACCTCTAGAAAGAAACTGTTTCCTTCCCCATGCTCATGCTTGACATTCTCAGCTCCCTCACCCTGAGACTTTTTCACTGTCAGGGTGACAGGGTCAGGGGAGCTTGTTCCAGCCAATTCTGAACAGATTGATACTTCTCAGAGGTAAATCTTGGCAGTCATCAAGGAGACAAGATGAAAATCCCCTTCAGATAATCAGAAACAGCACAAGGGGCACAATCGGAAAAGAAAGAAGCAGAGACATATCAAAAAATTTAAAAAGATGTATACAACCAGAGAAATGAAAAGTTGTGCTCCATTTATGTACAATGAATCAAAATGCATTCAGCTGTCATATAAATCTAATTAGAATAAATATATATATATATATATTAAAAAAATTTTAAAAGAAAAGAAAAGGAAAAGAAGCTCTAAGTGCAGTTTTGGAAGACGAATCTGGCAAATCATACATACACTAAGGAGCAGCCTTGGCGGATGAGCTGCTAGAATTCCCATCTGGAAATTCTGCTGGGCAAGTCAACGTGACTGGTGTTCTGAATCTGCCAACCTTAGGATGCAACTTTCAAAAACAAACTCTTTTGCTTTCAAATTATGTCTTCCTGGAGCTTCAAACTCAAGTCTCCTCTGGAGGTCTCATGGGCACGTCAAACTTGTCTAAAATGAGTCTAAAATGAGTGCGCCATCTCTTCTTCTCCTATAATAGCACCATCAGTCTCACTGAACACTCAGGCTAAAATCCTGGTGGTGGAAAGTCTGTAGCCTTGAGTTCAAATGCCAACTCTGCTCTTTACTTGTTTATTGACCTCTGAGCCTTAGTTTTCTTAAATGCAAAATGAGGATGATAATGACACGTATCTTCAAGGAATATTGGGAAGAAACAATGAGAAAATCCATGTAAAGCATGTAATTCAGTAACCGCCTATTGAAAGCAATATAGCTACTGTTATTTATTTTCTTATCTGTAAAATTGAGGAAGTGATCTGTCATTAGAACCTATTTCAACTCTTAAGCCTCCCTGAGGACCAATCTAAAAATTTTCCCATGCTCCCTTTTGCCTGTGCTACTAAGACCAAACATACTCATGCCTGCTTTCCCTCCTCTTTGTCCTTCCTTGGTTATTTGGGCTGTTCCCTTGCTTATGTGACTTATTCTATTTCCACCTAAGCCTCATAAGTTTTCCAATGTCAAATCACTGATGGGACTTTCTCCTGGGCTCCACTGTTTCTGCCACAGTGAACCTACTTCTAGACCCCTGTAGTAGCACCTTTAAGGAACATCACCTTGTGTATGCCTTGGATGTTTCAAGGATACTCCTCTTCCCTGCCCATTAGATTTTAGCTTATTGGGGTCAAGTGCTAGGTCTAACTCCCCTTAATTTTCTGTTAGCATCCAATTCCCTGGACCTAAGAGGAATCTATAAACATTATTGGAATGAATGACTAAATGAGTGCCAACTCCTCTCTGCCTCCTGGGGATATGTAGGGAAAGTGCACACACTGCCTTGCTACCCTGTTTCGGAGGCTTGGATGTTTTCTAATACATCTAACCAGGACTTACGGTGGATTTCAGTCCAATTCATTGAGGATAAGTTCACTGAAATCTAAAAGTCTTTTTAAGAATTAGATAAGAAGGAAGTTTAGTGGAAAGTCAGGGAGATGAAGCAGATACTAATAGCATTGAACCTACAATTCCCAGAATGCTCCTGGATTTATATGAACTCTAAGTACCCAGAAGGAAAAATAATAAAATAAAATTGACTCTCCAAAATTGCAAATCCATCTTCACAAGGTCAGTACCAAATAAGCACAACCTTCAGCTGTCTGGTCAAGGTTGGTGGATTAGGATTTATTTCTTTGTTGTTCCAAATGGGTTAGTGGAGGATTGTTTCTGCCACAGTGTACCTACTTATGTGAACAAGAGCTATCGAGGACAGAGGAATGAAAGCCTTTAACCAGGTTGCCTAGGGTCTGAACTGGAATGTCATTCATCTTGAGGGTTTCTCAGGTGGGTCCTAGGTGGTGCCATTTTTCTTTGGCTATTAATCTAAGGAAACAAGAGGGAGTGTGGTATCTGGACAAGACACTGGATTGGAATCACAATCCAGTGCTGGCCTTGCCCCCCAGATATCTGATTTTATAAAAGTCACTTAGTCTTTGAGTTTTACATTTGCCATCCATAAAATAAGACATCGGTGCTAGATTGGCAGAACCATTTAGCAATGGTAGTGCTAGAAGTGTGCTTCTACCAATACCTAGGACTCACCCAGGACACACCCCCAAAGAGAGTCAACCAGATGACTGGATGGAGATCTAGACATCAGTGATTTTAAAGTTGAGAACAGCTAAGTAAGATAATCATGGCTTTCAGCTTGAACACTGCTTCCATCAGAATCTTGCTAGAATTCATAAAACTCTTGTCATATAGGATAAATCTGAGACAAGAATCTGGCATTGACCTGAATGATCTACATGAATGAAAACACTGACAACATATTTTTAGTTAACAATGGTTTAAGCCATTGTTACACTATATTCTCTGAGATAAGGCATCTCTGGGGTACTATGCCCATGCCTCGGTGCTTGGCCATCTGAACTCCACACAGACACTGCTAAAATAGGGCTTAGCCAACAGAATGAAGCAGGAGTTAGAATCAATGAATGGAAAAGTTTCTGTGTGTGTGTGTCTGAACAGCTCCTCATTCCAAAGCAGATCCTAATCTGCTGGGTTACTATCAGAGTGGAGTTTTTCTAATCACCTCTCCCTTCCAAGCCCATATTCCGGAGAAAAATTATCAATTTATGGGGTGAATTCGTCACACTGATTAATACGTTTTGGTGGATAGGGTGAGATT
This sequence comes from Geosciurus inauris, assembly GCA_004024805.1. Taxonomy (NCBI): domain Eukaryota; kingdom Metazoa; phylum Chordata; class Mammalia; order Rodentia; family Sciuridae; genus Geosciurus; species Geosciurus inauris. The sequence goes on from PVHX01001581.1 coordinate 142,445, forward strand.
TGTATTCCTACTATAAAGAAGAAAGCTGAGGAACTAATAGTACCTAGCACATATTGGGTATTTAATAGTAATGATCAGGGTGGGGCTGGGCTTAGGGCTAGGGAGAGTTTGAGGATAGGATCAGGACTAAGACTGGTGTGATGGTTAATTTTATGTACCAACTTGACTAAAACACAGAATGCCCAGACATTTAGCCAAACATTCTTCTGGTTGCTTCTGTGAGGGTGTTATGGGATGAGATTAACATTTAAGACTGTAGACTAAGAAAAAGCAGATTGACTGTTCCAATGTGGATGGTTCCCATCCAATGTGTTTAAGGCCTGAATAGGACAAAAAGCCCAACCATCTCCCAAGTAAGAGGGTTTGGGCTTTGATTTACAGCTTCCTTCCCTGAGCAAAGCTTGAGGCACATTTTACTTCCAGGGTGACTCTGTCCTCTCTGGTTAAAGCAACATGTAGATTTTCCTGCCTGATGGCTTCAGGCAGAGACACTGACTATTTTTGAGTCACAGGCCTACCAATCTTTGGACAAAAACTACACCATCAGCTCTCCTGGGTCTCTAGCCTGCCAACTCACCATGAAAGTCTTGGGGCTTGTCAACCTCATATTACATGAGCCAGCTTCCCCTCCCTGCCTCCAGTTGGGATAAGGCTGGAAATAGTGTTAAAGTTACAGTATGGAATAGGTTGGACAAGGCTTAGGGTTAGGGTAGGGGAATGGGCTAGGGATTGGGTTGGGGTTGGCTTTGGCCCAGGTTTTCACTTAGGGTTGGGTTAGGGAGAGGAAATTATCCAGCATCTTTTTCTAACATTACTATTATTGATGTGACCTTTAACAAGACAACAGAAACTGATTATTTAGTGACTACCAAGAACCAAATGTTATTCCTGACTTTTTAATTTACATTGCGATAGCAATCATTATTCTTCAGTCAAAACTCTGTGTCAGGTGCTGTATTATTTGTTTTAAACATTACTTCACTTAATCCTTTTTTAAGACCCTGTAAGATAGACTAACCCCATATTTTTTAACAAAATCAGAAACTGAAGTCAAGAGACAATAAACATATCTAAACTCTTAAATCAAAGACTTTGTATTTGAACTCAGTTCTCTCTGATTCCAAAGTTGTTTTGTGACAAAGTACTCTCTAGAATGGTAAAGATTGGTAACATTCCCTAGAGAATAAGAAAACCAGGTGGGACCCATTAGCTCCTCAGTAGAGGGTCAGGAAATGGTCCTGGCTGATGGGTAGATGTGGAAAAGAAAGGTGACCCCATTCTTTTAGGACATCAGTGACTCCTGTGTTCTTAGCCTGGGCTTTGATTTATAGCTCCTTTCCCTGAGCAAGGCTCAGATACACCTTCCTTTAAGGGTGACTCTGTCCCCCCTGGTCCAGGCAACATGCATTCTCCCTGTCCACCCTCTACTCTGTGACATCACCAATGAGTTATTTCCTTCCTTCAGACCAGATCCTTCTGGGACCTACCCAAAGATGCAATTTCTTTTATAATTTTCTCCTCTTTCAAAAGCCTCCTTCCAGAGACACATAAATGCCGGATTCATTATATCAGTTCTCAGGTAGAAGCCTGTGTTAAAGAGCTTCGATCGATCTTTTAAATAAAGCTGGCAAAATATTTCACTTACTCTGGGCTTTCTACTCCCTAATGTAGTCAGAATGGCTTTTCCTCTTGGCCTGTACTGCCAAAAAACAGGCACCTCCTCCTCCCACCCCCCATGGTTTGGCTCATAACACACACACTTAGAATTTGAACAGGTCCTTTTATCAGCAGATTTTTAACTCTCACAGGGGAAAAGGCAGGATGTTCAATTCCTATTTCTCTACTGGGGAGGTTGAGAAAAAGAAAAGAGAGATAACTTAAATCAGGAGAATTGAGAGAAAAGAGCTCCAATTCTGACCTCCAGGCACTCTTCCACCTTGTGTGGGCTGGAGGCACTTCTGCCTCCTGAGCAGCCTCTAGATGTGCCCTGATCACCCACACACACATCTCACCCCCTTGACCTCAACCCTTTCGCTGCCCATGCTTTAAAAATAGTTTTCTGAGACAGGAGAATCGCAAGTTCAAAGCCAGCCTCAGCAATGGTAAGGCACTAAGCAACTCAGTGAGATCCTGTCTCTACATAAAACACAAAATAGGGCTGGGGATGTGGCTCAGTGGTCAAGTACCCTTGAGTTCAATCCCCGGTACCAAAAAAAAAAAAAAAATAGTTTCTCCTCCCAGACTAACTTTTCCTCCTGAAGTAGTCAGGAAGCACTGAGGGCCTACAAAGAGCCCAAATTTGGGTCCTGGAAGTTTTTGTTTCAGTTTGCAGCTCTGTCCCTCAATGGTTTGGGCAATATCCTTTATCTCCCTGTAGCTCCCAGTTCCCATAGTCAATATTGGGGATTCCCATAGTCAATAATCCTATGTCAAGGACATGCTACCCCAAAATACGGCATCTTGGAATACTGAATATTTTCATCAAAAGAAATTTGAGAAAACTTAGATTTTCTGACCTTCCTTTGTAAGCAGGAACCTATGTGACAGGTCCCTTCCTTACCCCTGAAGGACAGGAGCATCCTTATCTGCAGAGGGACACAGGGAAATTGGAAAGAACACGCCTTACTACATATCCACACTTACCTTATCCTACCATACTATTCCACAGTTGTCTACATTTCATCAAATCCATCATAAAAACACTTTAGGTCTTCATTTCCTTACGAAGGCTTCTGTGTGTCACATAAACTCATATTAAACAAATGCATATTTTCTTCTTTTGTTAATCTGTCTTTGGTTATAGAGGCTCCAGCTGTGACTTTAGAAGAGTTGAAGAAATAGATATATTCCTCCCCTATGTCTGTCATCTGTGGACAGCAGGCACATGGCCTTTAAGCACAGGTCCCTGCTATCAAGGTATTAATGAAGCTACAACTCACAGGCCTCCAAAGAAATCAAATGGAACTGTCTGGAACAACATTGGACCTGCAGTTTTTTGGGGGAACACAGCACTTGGAACACCCATAGTTCTATGCCAAGGGCTCTCAAGCCTCTGTCCCAATTTCCTATCTGCTCTTGGCCTGCCCATAGAAGAGATACTTAACTTGAAGGTAAATGAGCTGTTGAGAAAATGAGAGGAAGCAGAGAGGCCCTAGTACTCCCCAGGATGGTTCCACTGGCCCTGAGGGCAGGCAGTGCTGGCTACCTGTCGCCTGTGACCTACACCATGTGTACTTCACTTCCTGAAACAGTATAAGAAGTCCCACTTGTGGAGCTGCCAGGAATCAGGTGCCCAGGCCACTCACATGGTACATATTTATAACTTCTTGGGCCTTGACTACTGGCCAAATGTTACATTCACTGCTAATTTCCTATTAATTAGGTGCTGCAGTTCCTCAGCAAAACAGATAACCAGCCAGACAGGAGCCCTGAAGTTCAGAAATGCCACAGATTATTATGCAAATAGAAACTGGGTGGAGGAGGGGGTCCACCGCTAAGAAGAGGAGGAGTAGAGGAGAGGAAATATGCTCTTCTGGGAGCTGCTTCTGAAATATCAAAACTATTGCTAATTCACCTTAGAAAGCTTTCAGTAGACTTCTGGGAACATTTCTAGCACTCGCCTCCTAGGGAAGAAGAGTCTGAAGGAACATGGGAGATCTAGCCAAGGAGTACATTGGGGGCCCTGTTGGACTCCAAGCCAGTGTTTCTCCAGTGGTAGTTTCTGGAGAGTTGCTAAGTGTCAGCTGGTTCCATCCGAATCACTTGGGGTGGGCCATGGGCAGCTGTATGCTTAATACTCCTCTCTCATGTCCTGTGGACACTAAACTTTGAAAAACTTCTGGTAACTAGAATTCCTGGACCATACCATAAGTGATTAAAGGCCCACAGCTCAAGTTCAGAAATATTCCTAGAGCTCGTAGCTGCTTGCCAAGTGCCTTCCACGTACTCCCTCTTGTCCTTCAAATCCTCAGAACAGTGTGAGATAGAGGATATTGTTATCTTTCAAATGAGACAACTGTGATTTTTCAAAAACTAAGCTCCTTGGTAAAGTAAAAGAGCTAGGAAGTAACAGAAGCAGACTGGCTCAACTTAGGTGTATTGCATACTGGCCTATGTGCCAAAGACATCTTCCAGTCCCACCAAATCATCATGATGAATTTCTTGTAGACTTCTGAGTCTGTGGTCAAGTTCAAGCCAATCCTACATGCAGCTCTAGAAACCAAGATGGGATTAGAGAAGCCAGGGACATAAAGCAGTGGATAACCAAGGCACCAGCTTGTTCATGACAGAATTCCAGACCATAAAGAGCACAGTGATGTCCTTGGATGCATCTTTCCAAATCTGGACTCCACATCTATTTTAGAAACTTGGGCAAATTGTTCTATTTCTCTGTGCCTAGGTTTCTCCATTGTATAATAATGGAAGCGGCCACCATATATTAATGGTAGTGACCACCTCATCATGGTGTTGAGAGGACTGGGATGGCTCATGGACACTATACTTCTTGCAGATTCTAGGCTCATCTAGTGAGTCAATCACAGTGATTCAAACCCCACCAACTCAGGATGTCTCATCCTGCTGCTCCCCAAAGGTAAGACCTGAATCATAAGTAGAGGCTTTGCTTTTGTTCTAGGGATGTCTCATATTACAAAGACTGATTCCTTGATAAATGCTTTATAGGACATTTCCTCTAGCACTATGAAAGTCCTCCCATAAATAATTAAGCTAAACTAGTTACTGAAAGAAGTTATCAAAACCCACAGTGGGAGGATGATGGGAACTTAAATATTTTGCTTTGTTCTGACAGTCCGTACACATATATCCTGATCTCCTTTAGGGGACAGCAGGGTAAAGGGAGACACACAGCCAGTCTGCTTAAGTTTCACACTGAAGAGGTACAGGAGAAAGGCCCAAAAGTCAATGACCTTGGATACCAATTCAGAAGAGAGAGACATGAAGACTGGCAAGGAAAGAAGACATCTAAATAAGCTTTTTTTCTTTTTCTTTTTTTTTTTCTTTTGTACCAGGAATTGAACCCAGGGGCACTTAACCACTGAGCAACATCCGCAAACCATCTTATTTCTTAACTTTGAGACAATGTCTCCCTAAGTTGCTTAGGGCTTCACTATGTTGTTGAGGCTACCCTTGAACATGTGATCCTCCTGCCTCAGCCTCTGAGTTGCTGGGATCACAGGTGTTCACCATTGTGCCCTGACCTAAATAGGCTTTTCTTGATGGTGTTCCCTGCAGGCCAGATGCAGCATCAACATGGTAGTCAAACTACTAGATGGGAACAAAAATGGAGAAGATAAAATGTGGAAGAAGAGAGCTCCATCCAAGGCAGGGATCACTAGTTCCCCCCCACCCCCACCCTGCCCCAAGGGAGGCCTCATACTTTGGTACAAAATGAACCTTGAGTTCATTCAAGAACCCATGCCTGTCTCTCCTCCACCTAGACTATTACTCACCTTTCCTGGAATTCTCTTAGAATGCTATGACTCCTGAGTCTGAAGTTTTCACATAAGTTTGTTCATAAATATGTCCTAGGGAGAAAATAATTCCTTAAGCAGAAAGCTTTCTTGTCACTGCTAGTATTGCAGATTCTTCTGCAATAGTACAGTCACCCGTCACTATTAGGCCCTAACTGGACTGCTTTAATGAAGTGGGCATTTCTGAAAGGACACTGAAGAATAAATTCAGATTTATTACTTTCCTGCACATAAATGGCACTGCCACTGTAGTGGCAGGGAGCAAGCGGGAGGTCTTGGCAAACCCATAAATGTTTGCATCAAGAGATAAAAATCAGCTGTAACTAAGGTTGCTATGTTTAAAAAGTTTGTTGACCCTCAGTCTTAATTAACAAACTCTCCCTTTCCCATTGACTCCCTATCCCCATTATGCAGACAAACTCAAACCCATCAGAGGACAAAATTTTATATTGATGAGACCCTGTCACTCCCAAGACAACTCTGCAGAACTTCCCAAATGATGGGGGGAAAGGAGCTAAAAAGAGCTCCTTCTAGGCTATGAGCATGGGCTGATTTTTTCTTCCCTAAATGTGAACTTCAGTCACAGATTCCAGGAAGAGAAAAACAAATCAGTAGTAGGTTTTGGAATCTGAATGTATCTGTAGCCCACATATTCTTTCCCCCAGTAGCCTCTACCTTCCTTATCTTCCTGTCCTTGGTTTCCATATAAATGTGACTGAGGAGAAATTCTCCTTTAGCATTTTTAGAGAACAACACTTGAGTTTAGATATTTTGTCACATTTCAAGACAGAAAATGCTAATTAAACTAGACCAAGTCTCTCCTGTCCTCACCTCCAAAATGCAGAAACCTACAAAACCAACATAATTCTGAGCCACTAACTCTTCAATTATTCTGCTTGGGAACAGTTTGCTTTTTTTACTTCATGCTTTGGAGTTTGGGTCGGCGTCTTGGGGTTTTGTTTGTTTTTAAGATGACACCTTTGCAATAATTATCGGGAGCATTTTCCTATCCACCTCTTTCCTGGGGAGGATCAACTCTGGGTTTTAGCATATTGGATCCCACAGTGATAATGCTAGGGCTCAAATGCCAATGGCCATTAAAAGCCCATTTCCAGTCACTGCAAACACTGATCAGTCTGCAACCCCTGCCCCCTAGCCCTCCTCACTTCTGGTTTCTGCAAGGCTTAATAACTTCACTTAAGAAAAGAGGCAAATCTACTCCCCCAAAGTCCTAGTGCCTCTAGCACTGTGCTGGGCACATGGTCTGAACTGGATAAACAGGTGTTGATTGATTTCTTAATTGATTGACCCACATTAGAATGCAAAGCCTTAGCTCTCTGGTGTGTTTGTTGAATCATATACTCTTTCCCAGAAAAAAAAAAAAAGGACATACTGATTCTGCTAGGAAGCTTCCTCTCCATTAACACTATCACCCCTCCAATCTACCTCAAAACATTAGATCTGTCTCTCCATCAGCTGATGAAAAACTTTTGCATTAAAGAGTTTATTCATTCATTTACCAAACATTTGCAGATACTATTATATGCCGATAACAGGAGCTATTCAAAAGTGACAAAACAGACACAATTCAGAGGAACCACGCATTCATCTAATAGCCTCACAGATAAAAATTTGTAACAATGAGAAGAATTCTGAAGTGTTCCAAGGACATTCCAAGGGGAAATCTGATGACATGTGAGGGTCCAGGAAAGGTTACCTGGGAAAGCACCATTTGAGTCAAGTCCCGAAGGATGACAAGAAGTAACCCAAGGAAGAAAGGCAGATGTGCAAGCAGAGCAAGGGCCTAGGCTGTAGACCTTTACTTTGGCATGACCGCATCACTGCTCTGATCCCCCAGTAGGCTGGGAGGAAGGCAGTGCCCCTTGCTGAGCTCAGTTCACAAGCTAAAGTGAACCAATAAATGGAGCCTCAAGGACCAAGTCCACTTTTCTCTCTCCATTCCAATACTGCATGAGATTAATAAGCAACAGGAGAAACATCTGGTGTTTGTTAGTTTTTTATATTTTTATGGTGGCAAAGATAATATATGATTATAAAAAAATATTTGACCAAATATCAAATGAGGAAATTTAATCACCCAGTATCCAAACATGATGGCTGAAAAATGTATGTTTCTCTAGAGAATTTTTTCTAGGAATGGAGGGTTGAATAGAGATACTTTCAAAAACCAAAACAGCACTTTATACAAAGAGATATTCTTCATTTCATACCTAAGTCAACCAATAATCAATCTACATATGTATCTACTCTATCTGCATCTATCTATAGCCATGTTTGCAATAAATTTTTACAAACATGTTTTTAATGGCTGCATCACTTGCTAATATTTCAAATTAATAGACATCATAATTTTACAATTTATGTTGTTCTCGTTGGAGCTATGGGATGTTTTTAACTGGTCAATCTTTTGAATAATTCAGTAATAATTCTCCTGTTCCTATAATGAGCTCACATGTCCTGAGGAAAATGTCTAAAAGTGGATGTGTCCAGTCCCCATACTGCACTGTCCATCACAGTATCCACCTGCCATCGGAAGTCCCCAAAAGAAAGTTTCTGCCCTGGAGGTAAACGGTGCCCTCTTCCTGGTGCTTCCACCTGGATCCATTTTTGAGAACTCCTTTGAAAGTTTCTGATACACGGCCTGGAGGTTCTCCCTTCAGCCATGGAACAAAGTCAGGGCCACCAGGTTGCACAAAAGCTGATCCATTGGCCTGGAGCTCCTGAGCATTTCATCTATCAAAGTTCTTGTAAGTAGCCCAGGATCTTCCAATTATCATCACTCAGATCCACAATGCATTTCTTAAATTGAAGTAGACCTTATGGGTGGTCTTGACATCCACAGTTTTCTAGGTAAATATATTTATTCCTAACCTCATTCCTCCATCCTCCTTTGCCTAGCCTCCTTCTACCTTCACCCTGAAGCTGTGTATTTGTTCCCCAATGCGGCAAATGACAGCTCCACAAGGTGAGGCATGTAAGTGCTTTGCCTGGAGGTGGAAAATGTTAATATTAGTTTCTTGGTGACCCAGATAAGGAACATGATGAAAAACAGAAGTTTTATTGCATCCCTCCCAATAACATCCTCTTAATGTTATTATTAATCATCATATTTCAAACCTCTGACATGCTGGTAAAGGCATGAATCCCTAGTTGAGAACTGATATAAACTTTGCTCTATTACTTTTTCTATAAAATATTTTGAGAATTCTACCAATTTATCAAGTTTTTGTGATTTTTAAAAACGTTCTAGATTTTATAATTTCAAAAAGTCTGAAAATCTACTCAGTCAACTTCATCTATTTATTTGCCTTAATTCTGCTTAGACTTTTGGGTCAACTTAGGGCAAATAGCCTTATATCATCTTTTTATTCTTCTTATTTGCATAAAAGCATAAGGTGAGTGCTGTACACAAGAGTTATTCCTCCTTCCTCTCAAATAAACCACATATTAGTATAACTGGCAGTGAGGACATTACACGTGTATGTGTAGATATACACAATTCTCTCTCACACACACACACATTCAGGTAATGTTCTGACTACCAATGGTACTAAAAACTTACAGAGAGTTAGTGTGCCAAGGTCACCAATGTGAAGTCTTTAACTCCGGTCAATCAATATCAGGACAGGGTGTTCTGGCTTCAATCACAGTGGAGTATTATTGGTTCCCATCCACCCAGTCTCTAGGACTGTTCTGTTATAGTTCTTTACCACTACTGTTTCCAAGTTCACACTCCCTAGCAGGGGCTCAGAATCCATACACTTTTAATTGCCAAACAACTGTGGCTTTTGTAAAAGATGGGAGCTCTCTTTGTGCCCTGCCCCCATGAAAGAGATGTAGCCTGTCTATCGAAAGGGAGGTTTGGAAAGGGTTCTTTACCCTCACTGATGGTCCCAAATCATTTACCTTCAGTGTTTCCTACTCTTCACATTGCCCTAAGAAACAAGGAATCTGGGAGCAGGTTCTGGTAGTGTATAGAAGGAAGAATGCATTCTCAAATTTTTAGCCAAGGTGCAAAAGCTCATAAAAAGAAAAAGGTGATGCATCTCCAAGCCTGCATGAGGTTCCATGCCCTCACCTGCCTACAGTAGAACACCTGCTAAACCCAAATAAAATAGAGCACCAGCGGGGCGCTGTGGCACATGCCTGTAATCCCAGCAGCTTGGGAGGCTGAGGCAGGAGGATTGCAAGTTCAAAGCCAGCCTCGGCAACAGTAAAGCACTAAGCAACTCAGTGAGACCCTGTCTCTAAATAAAACACAAAAATAGGGCTGGGGATGTGGCTCAGTGGTTGAGTGCCCCTGAGTTCAATCCCTGGTACCAAATAAAATAAAATAAAATAGCACCAGAGTCTCAGGAGATGGGCATCCAGAGAATGACTCCAGGTAAGACTCACAGTGAGCCAGGTGTGTGACCTTGGGTATATGACCAAGTCGAAGTCTCAGTCACCCTATTTTTGTAATAAGTAACATGAATTTACCCCAAGGGTGGCATCGAGGGTAAATGAGGCTTTCCACACAGAGAGCATGTCAATTTGCCCCAGTACAGAGTAAGCAGCCAGTAAATGTTAATTATACTTCTTATTGTTATTGTTTGGAAAGTAAGATAGTATCAAGTTTAGGATATATAGTCCTGTGTTATACTACCTAGGTTCAAATCTCAGCTCCTCCACTTACTGGCCATGTAATTGTGGGCGTTTTCTTTGCCTTTCAGTGACTCATCTGTAACATAACAATGAAAATATACCCAGTTCACAACGTTGTGAATTGGAATGTAATAAGCCGGATAAAAGGCTTGGAATGGTACCCAGCACATAGAAAACATCCAGTATATGTAAATTATTACTGTTGATGGTATTATTGACATTACCACCAGAGTGCCTTTCACAGGACCTGCACCTGGAATAAAAATATGCAGGTAAAGGTTTGCTTTAGAAGACCTAAGAGCAGACTGTGCCTTATTTCCTTGTAAGGCATACCGACACCCATCTCCAAGCCTGCATGGGGTTCTGTGCCCTCACCTGTCCACAAATTGTAGTAAGAATGGAGAAACCCACTTCCTAGACTCAGAGACCTCTTCCTTCTTGCCTAGAAGCTTAGGCATCTCTATAACTTACTCCCTGAATTCTTGTATCTAAGAGCAGGATGGGGAGTAAGGAACACTGAAGACAGATGGTTTGGGACCCTTAGAGAGCTTTGGCAGCCCCAAATCCACAAATATGAATGAGATGATCACCTGACTCTTATTTCTAATACACAAAATCCTTTAGACATGTAGCAAAACTCAAATTCACAAGTGTGATGTCTCCCTTAATTTCTCAGGTAATACTAAATGTAAAACTATCTCCAATCCCTGCCAGACAGATGTATCTCTATGCCTTTGCCTAGGCTGTTGTGCCAGAGCCATACAAACCTCACCTGCATGGTGAACCTCACACTAATTCTAATCCAAATATGTTACTTCAAAACAGAAAACTCTTGAGCTGTAAGGAAATTCAGATTTGAGGTGAAAATTCTATGTCTTTACTACTCATGCCTTTCTGTAACAATTCAAAGGAGTATTTTCACAAGTTTGTTAATTCTACAAACATATACTGAGCACCTTCTCTGGGCCAAACCATAATTATGCTGGGTGCTTGGAATACTGATGTTAGGTTAGGTTCCTGCCTTCAAAGAGTTCACAGTCCGTCTGGTGGCATAGCCAGAGTCATAAATACATATTAAGGAATGCAATGTGACCAGTCAAACAATGAGAAAAGGGAGACATTCAGGGCATCATGAGCATGGCCTGAGAACATCAGATGTTTACAGGAAGGCATGTTTGTGGGGCACTTTCCAGCACCAGAAAGAGTAATAGAGGCAAAGGAATCCAGGGTGGGGCTGGGAGAGCACCTTCTAAGCAGAGGGAGGGACACAAAGAACAGTAAGAGAAAAGAAGCATGGTGTATGGGCAGTAGAGCAACAGGAAGCTGCACAGGTAGCAGAGCAGAGAGCCTTGTAGGTCAAGTGAAGGAGCAGGGACAGTTTCCCACAGGCATTGGGAAGCCATGATGGCTTCTTTGCATCTAAGGAAATCACTCTGGGGACTGCTGGACAGGATCTTTGGGAGACCATTGACTGTAAGACCAATGACAAGCAGGAGCCAGGTAAGAGAGAGTTGGAGCATGTTTCCTGATCGGTCCTGATTCCCTTGTGAAAGTGAGGTCCTTGCCTGTTGTCATCAAAATGCTTATCACTCACCTAACAGAATTGCTAAGCCCATCCTAATTCACTTTGACCCAAATTCCACTGGAGAAAAGTCTCACATTTCATAAGATTACAAGTGTCTGTTAATTGGGCTAATCTGCAAGGGCTGCAATAGTAGTTTCCCTATCGGCCTCTTGGTCCTGGCTGCGGACCAGCAAAATGGATGTAACAGCTCCCATCTGGATCCATGTGCCTCCAAGTGAGTGTAATTCAGTACTGGAGCAAAAGCCAATGACATGCATTAGTTATTACTGTGAGACGGCAATTCGGTGATAAAATATAATATTGTCACTTTCAATATGTACTAAAAGTGATTTACCCGAGCTCATGGGGAGCAACTTAGACAACTATCTGATTACAATACACAAGATAAATCACCCTCATTTGAGGGTTAAATTATCCCATCTGACAACCTAGATCAATTTGACAGTTAAAATCAGGGTCCCCACCCTCACTACCCAACTCATATTGAGTTTGTCCTGGTTCATGTGGGTGTAAAAAATCAAAATGTTAGACCCACTCTCTTTCCTTCCATAGAAATTTCCCTTTCTTTATTCAGAACCTAACTGAAGTCCAAGGTCTTCTCTAAAGATGTCTCTACAAACACTAGCCCATACTACAGGGTATTGGCCATCAAGATAAATGTCTGCACTCAGATCAGAACAGTAAGGATTAAACTTCTCACAAGGTAATCTTATTTGTTAATGGTCTGGAATGAACATGCCCAAGAACATAGTCTCTAAATATAGGCTGACAATAACTATTTTCCTTCTGATACACACATGCCACTCTGCCAATAAGATTTAGAGTTTAATTCCCCTCCCCTTGAGTCTGGATTGGCCATGTGGTTTGCTTTACCCATAGAAGTGATGATATGCTAACTTTAGACCTAACTCTTAAGAAGGTAAGTATCTTAGTTTGGGTTGCTATAATATACTACCATAGACAGGATGGCTTAAACAATAGGTATTTCTTTCTCATGGAAGCTAGAAGTCCAAGATCAAGGTGTCAGCATAGTTGGTTAGATTCTTGGAGACAGCCCTCTTCCTGTTATATCTTAACATGGCCTTCCTTGGTCTATGCATGCAGGCAGGGGCCGGGTGGGGGCGGGGAGATGTGCTCGTCTCTTCATAAGAACACTAATCTCTGTAATGACAGCAAGAATTAAACTTCTCATGAAATAATCTTATTTGTCAATAATCTGAAATTAATGTACCCAAGAAAGACAGTCTCCAAATAGGGCTGACATGTTTCATTCCAATACACACATGCCACTCTGCCAATAAGACTTGAAGTTTAATACTCCTTCCCTGGAGTCTGGATTGGCCATGTGATTTGTTTTGACCATAAAAGTGACAATGGGCCAACTTGAGGCACATCCCAAAGGCCCTGCTTCCAAACACCAGCCCAAAGGTCCTACCTCTAAACACCATCACATTGGATTTCAACATATGAATTTTAAGAGGACACAAGTGTTCAGTTCATAGCAGCAGGGATATTTCCACTTTAGGGGTCTTGGAATCTAGTCACCATGTAAAAAGCGTAGGCTAGTCTACTGATAAGAGACTTTGTGAAGAAGGACTGCAACATTCTTGGACATCCTGGGCCCAATGACACTCCCAGCTGAATGCATTTGTGAGTGGACAAACTGATGCTCCATGAAACACAACTGGATGGTTCACCCAGTCAACCCATATAATCTCAAGAAATAGTGAATTATTATTGTGGAAGCCACTGAACTCTCTATGAATTAGTAAGAGAACTGAATTTGTTATGAAATAGTAAGATAACTGAAATATTATCTTTTCTCCCAACTATACTGATATATATTCATGGAAGTATGAGAATAACTGGTATAGACTGAATGTTTTTTCCATTTAATCCATGTGACAGTCCTACTGAGTATTTTAATGCCCATTTGACAAATAGGAAACTGAGGCTGAGAGAGGGGTTAAGCAACTTGCCCAAGTCATAGAGCCAGTACTCAAATCTGTCTGTTGCTAAGGCCAAGGTGTCTGATCTTCTGCCATACTGGGATTCATGGTTCAGAATAAAGTGAGTTGATATTTTTATATCATATGTTTATTAAAATAGCAAAGTAAGATATCTCAGCTTTAGACTCAGCCCTGGAACCAAACCCTGTCTCCAGCATGTGAGCCTTGTTCTTCTGTTCAGTGTAGCAAGGTTCAGATATTAACCAAAAGAATGAAACTTTCCTAATGTAAAGCCTGATATTTTCTACCTATTAGTGATCTTGTGGGATGATTTAAAAATCATTTTTAAAATGATTTTTTTCCTTTTCTCCCATTTTTTGATGCTATGACTTATTTTCTTTACTCCTTTTTTTCATGAGGTACCCTGGGATGAATTGATATCTCTCCCTAATATTTATTGTTCTGGATCATAAAATTAATCCTATGACTCCTACATTACAGGGTCCTGGGGAGGATTACATCAAATAATGAGTAAAGCCCCTGACATGTAATAGGCCTTTCATAAATGGCACTGGAGTTGGTGCCAGCATAAATATTGTTGGCTTGAGTTGCTGATTCTAGACCTGCCAGGTTGAAATGGCCCATTTCATGAGGAAGGAAACACCCCAAACTGCTTAAACACTTTTGGCAACCACCTGGCCCATCAAAAAGGTAGAAACTAGAGATAATTCTCCAGGTGACCAGACAAAATTTATTAGATCCAGGTCCACCCTGCCCACCCTGCCTCACACAGTCACACACATGGTACTTGGAAATCAACAAAAAGTATGGACAAAGGCCTTGCTACAGTCACATTTCACCATTTTATAACTGACAGACTTTACCACTTCTTCATAACTTGACCCTATTATCCCCAGAAAAAAGCACAAATACAAAAGGAATGTGCCATGACCACAAACACCATAGTATATGTTATTCTGCCTCTCAGAAAACTCCTTTAGGGGCTGGGATCATAGCTCAGTGGTAGAGTTCTTGTCTTGTATGTGTGGGGCACTGGGTTCAATCCTCAGCACCACATAAAAAATATAAGAGATATTGTGTCCATCTACAACTGAAAATAAAATTTTTTTAAAAAAAAGCTCCTTTACCTGTAGGTGAATCCATCCCCTAACTGCTACAGGTGTTGCCTGCTACTGCCTCACACCTGTGTTCTTCTCTGGAGAATTCTCTTTAGCCAGGAAGATTCACTCCACCTAAAAATGTTAACCCAAGGCCAATGACCAACTGATATAGGTCCATAAAACTCAACTCCCTCTTCCCCAACGCAGGACACTCTAAGCTCCCTCATAGATCCAGCTGGAGGCTAGACTTCAGCTAGACCATACCTCTGCTAGTCTTCTTCTCTTGTCCTATCCTGTCTCCCTCACTTCCTTACAGCTTTTCCCCAAGAACTCTCTCAGTAAATCATATAAGCAAGAATCCCCATCTCAGCCTCTGCTTCTAGCAAGCCGTTCCCAATCATCTTAATGTCTCCAAGCAAAGGAAGGAAGGGAAATGCATTTCTTACTCATAAGCCATATCAAAGAATTTAGTTAAAATAATAGGTTAGAAACCAAAAAGTGATCATACAAAGCAAAGAAAATAAGAGATTTCCTGTGACAACCTCAACATTAGATAACCACAACAGGTCACTCTGCTGGTTTCTCAACCTCACCACCACTCTGAAGAGTAATGGCCAACAGGGGAAATGATTTCCAAATGAAACTAGAGAGGATGCAGTTCAAAAAAAAGGGAAGGCAGATTTAATATTGGCTGATCATATCAGGAAACCACAGGCTTGGTCTATGGAGTCTGCAGAATAGTGGTTAAAAGCACAAACTCTGAAGTCAGATGATGTGGGTCTAAATTTTCACTTTTCTACTCACTAACTGGATGACTGTGGGAAAGATACTTAACATTTATGATCTTAGTCCCTATATAAATATGAAGCTAATAATAATACATGCTTTTCAGAGTATTGTGTTAGAAAGTATGCAAATACTTATCAAGGATCTAACAAATATACAAGCAATACCAGCTATCACTTGGATCAAATGCTGTGTATCCATCAGTGTAACTTAAGTTGCAGAACAGTAAAAATACACCTCCAAAATATAATTGACTCATACTACACACCATCATACTACAAGCTATCATATATTGACTGTGGAGCTCAGGTACTCAGGCTGACCAAACACCATACTGAAAGTTTTACAGTGGCTATGCAAAAAGTTACACATCAGCCCTTAAGTGCTCCAACCCAGAAGTTTCAGACTTCTTTTTGTCTCACAATTCAGTAGCCAGATGTGATAACATGGCCCCATCCAATGACAAGGGACCTGATAAGTGTCACCCAATTATGTCCCAAGTAAGAAAACTAGCTAAGAGTGAACACCATTAATGTCTAACCACATTGTGCTTAAACATGTTACATATATTTTTCCATTAAATCTACAGCCATCATAGAAGGTGAGGATTATAATTAACCCCATTCTAAAAAAAAGAAATTGAGGATACATGTGTTAAGTAATTTACTTAAGGCTATATTACTAGTGATTATAAAGGTTATTTCCCAATTGGAAGTGAAATCATAGACGCATAGAATCTCAGAGTTGGAAAAGAAGAACTGAGGTCCATGAAACACAACATTCCATTCAATGTACAAGTAAGTTACAGAAGTATGAAAGTAGGGTCATCCCCTGACAGAGCAAGCTGGCAGCCACCTTGGCTCTATGCATAGACAGAGGAGCCATAGGAATACTGCACTGGTAGACTTTGATTTTACATATATATACACACATGGCCAGTTACTGGGATTCCTCCATCACCAGATGAGGTACTCCAGGTGCATACCCTTTTAGGGATGGCCATTCATGGAAGTATGTTGTAAATTGCAAAATCCCAAAGTGCAGGCACTAATAATATATAGCTCCTAGAAGATCCAGGCTTTATAGGAGTTGTCTCAAATCCTCACAATAACCTATGGCCAGGTATTATTATCATCACAATACTAGTTCTCAAATTATATTATAGAGCTATATTAACAAAAACAGCATGGTACTGGCACCAAAACAGGCATGAAGACCAATGGAAAAGAATAGAAGATACAGAGAAAAATCCACATAAATACAGTCATCTGATGCTAAGTAAAGTTTCCGAAAGCATATGTGAGAGAAATGATAGGCTTTTAAATAAATAGTGCTGGGTAAACTGGATATTCATATGTAGAAGAATAAAAGTTGACCTTTATTTTGCACTGTACACAAAAAGCAACTCAAAGTGGATCAAAGATTTAGGACTTAGAGCAGAAACTCTGCAAATTCTAGAAGAAAACATAGGACCAACACTCCAACATGTTCCCGTAAGAACAAAATTTCTTATTAAGACTCCTAAAGGGTAAAAAATAAAACCAAAAATCATTAAGTGGGAAGGTGTTACATTAAAAAGCTTCTTTACAGCAAAGGAAACCAGTTAGTATTTAAAGTGAAGGCCTACAGAGTGGGAAATCCTTTCCCCCTGCTCCTCAGATAGGGCATTAATATCCAGAATACATAAAGAACTCAGAAAACCTGATGCCAAAAGAATTCAATTAATAAATGAAAAAAGGTTTAAACAGATACTTCTCAAAAGATGAAATACAAATGACTCACAAAATATGAAAAAAATGTTCAACTTAGGAGAACTCAAATCACAACTACATTGATATGTCATCTTACTCCAGGCAGAATGGCAATTATCAAGAATACAAATAACAATAAACATTAGTGAGCATGCAGAGAAAACATTGTTGGTAGGACTGCAAATTAGTGCAACCAATCTGGAAGGTAGCATGGAAAGTCCTCAAAAATTATTTGAAGCAGATATCCATTGATTGGTGTATATTCAACATATCTAAAATCAGCATACTATAGAAATGCAGCCACATCTATATTTATAGCAGCACAATTCACAACAGCCCAGCTATGAAACCAACCTAGGTGTCCTTCAACAGATGAATGGATAAAGAAAATGTGGTATATATACACAATGGGGTATTATCCAGCTATAAAGAGGAATAAAACTATGGCATTTGCGAGTAAATGAAGGGAACTGGAGACTATCATGCTAAGTGAAATAAGCTAGACCCAGAAAGTCAAAGGTTAAATATAAAAGAAAAGAAGGGAAGAATTCCATCAAAATAGAAAAAATATCAGTGAAGGAGAGGAAGGAGATTGACAGGAAGGTAAGTGGGACAGGACAAGGGAAGAATTGTAGAATGACTGTAGCTACTCTGACCTTCGTGTGTACATATATGAATATACCACTGTGAATCTCACCATTATGTGTACCCACAAGACACTAATTTAAAAAAATCTATAAATAAATAGCAGAAAGGTCAGTAGAGAGAAAGGAATAGGAGGAGAGAGGAGGAGAGGAAAAGGGGAAGTACTGGGGACCAAATTAGAGCCAATTATATTCCATTCTTTCATAATTATGTAAAAAGAATCCTAATGTTATGTATAACTAAAAAGAACTAATAAAAAGAAAGATACTGAGATTAGAGCTTTAATTCACTTCCCAAAATGATATGGCTAGTCGGAGCCAGAACAGGGATTCTTACCAACATCTGTGATCCAGCAAGGCAATGCTGAACTTAACCAGAACACCCCTATTTTTCTGTGTTCCAGTACAACCAATCAAAATATTGATTTTAAGCTGGGTGCGGTGGTGCACGCCTGTAATCCCAGCACTTAGGGAGGCTGAGACAGGAGAATCACGAGTTCAAAGCAGCCTCAGCAACGGTGAGGCACTAAGCAACTCAGTGAGACCCTGTCTCTACATAAAACAAATAATAGGGCTGGGGATGTGGCTCAGTGGTCTAGTACCCCCGAGTTCAATCCCCAGAACCAAAAAAAATATATTGATTTTAAAAATAAGTTAATTTCAACCAGCCATTATGAACATGTTCAATGTTATGAAGTCACATGCTGAGTTTGGGGGGAAAACCTCCAAGTAGTCCAAACAGCTAAATACACCACAGCTTACAGACTGGGAGAAAACTGAAACTAAAGTGGAACAAATTGTCAATTATGTGCTAGTTTAACATAATATCATTTCATTTAATTTTCACAATTTCTTCATGAGTAGGTACTTTTATCATTCCCATTTATAGATTAAGAAATACAGACTTAATGAGATGAAGGGAGTTATTCCAGGCCACCCAGAGAAGCAGTGGTAACCTTTCTCTACTTTGCTGCCTTTCCCAGGGGCTAGGAATAGAGATCACTGAGGAGAGGTGCTGGTGGCAGGAATGTCTGACACCCCTGCTGGGGGTCCCATTCAGTATCCCTGACTGCATCCAGTGGACTTCTAATCACTGCAGAAAGTTAGGCCTATTTTTCATCATCCTTATAGAGAGACTTCCAGAGTTGTACATCTTTCTGCTGAGGAGATTTTTCTTCACCAACAGAAGCCTCAAGACTTTCCCTGTGATTCTAATCCAATGTTCCAACGCAGACCTCCTGACATCAGCTCTTCCACCCACATTATCTCCCCATATGCTGACACCCAACCAACACCATCTGTAGGCCTGAAGATGTTCTGGGTCCCTCTGCTTTGAATAAGAACTCAGGCTCAGGAGGAAAGGAACTTAGGGCCATCGAAAAATCCAGTTCATATGCTGTATCAAAACATTACACAGTGCCCCATTAATATGTACAATTTTTATGTTTTTATGTACCTGGTAAAATAGATAGATGATAGATAGATAGATAGATAGATAGATAGATAGATAGATAGATAGATAGATAATAGATAGATAAACACATTTTTTAAAAATTTAAGTAGATAAAAATATAAAGCCAGTTTATGCTATATGGTGCATTTAGCTATTACTCCCTATTTTTCATGCACCATTGGGCATATTGCTGAGGATTGAATAGGCATCTAGGTAGGTAAGAATGAGAACAAGGAGATACTGGTCTGGTGGTTACTGCCAGCCCTAGAGAGAATTACCATCGAAAAGGGATTATGATATAGGTCATCACTGGAGAAGTTTCCAGGGAAGGATGTCACCACTTTTCTCTAAGATAAACTGAATTTTCTTGGGGATCTGGTTTTCCACTTTCATTCCATCTTTACCCACATTGGCCTAAGCTAATTACAGCCTGGGCACAGTACTAGCTGTAGAGATAGACAGGCAATTTAATGGGACCAATGGTAGAAACACCCTGATTCCTAAGGAGGAAAAATTTTCACCTCAACCCCAAGAATGAGGTTTGGAGCACCTGCATTAATCTTGCCATCATGAGGCAAGGTGGAGGGGAGAAGAACCAAGATGAAAGATAAAGACATGAAACCTGCCAGCATCACAGGAGACCCTGCATCAGCCCTTAGACTTTCTCCTTTGGGAACCTTCTAAATTCCCTTTTGGCTTAAGGCAATCTGGATTGGGTTTGCTACCACTTACAATGAAAACAGTCCCATAGAGTACCATGAAGGAGGTCTCAAGGTCATGATGGCTGGTGGAACAGCAGAGTGAGGTCTACCTTCCCAATAACCTCCCTCCTCCTGTGTGACATTTTATTGACTACTTGCCTTTCTGCTCCTAAGAAAATCAAGACCTGAGAAAATCAAGCTGCAGACCCATATCATCTTGAATGCCTTCTCCATCCCAAGGTTCTGCCCTCCTCATCTCAGGGGCCAAATATATGAGTGATAAATTCAAATAGAAATATTAGGTACTGATGTCCATTGACAGGAATATCTAATGAAGGGCAAGGGGCCACTTAGGGACATAGTGTGTTTACAGTTGGTGGAAATGTTCACCTACGTTTTTCCTGTTCCCTGACCCCACATCTATTTTCTCTGCTTTTTTTTTTTTTTTTTTTTTTTTGGTACTGGGGATTGAACTCAGGGGTACTCAACCACTGAGCCACATCCCCAGCCCTATTTTGTGTTTTATGTAGAGACAGGGTCTCATTGAGTTGCTTAGTGCCTCACTGTTGCTGAGGCTGGCTTTGACCTTGCGATTCTCCAGTCTCAGCCTCCCAAAGTCCTGGGGTTACAGGTGTGTGCCACCGCATCCAGCTATTTTCTCTGCTTTTACGATGCACATATTAACTCTGCAACTTTAGGCAAGACAACCCCCCAATGTCTCAAGTGTCCTCACCTGTGGAATAAGCGATAAGAGTCTCATAGGGATTCGTGACCACGCAATGACTCAAATGTTGTGAACACAGAGAAGGGGACCTGGCATGTTGTGAGCACTGTCTGTATGAGCTCTTGTCCTCCTCCTTCTCAGGACAGACATTCTCACGCAGATGGTGAGCTCTTTGGCCGCAGCTGATCTGACTGGCTTTTCTTGGTAATTGTAGCCACCAGTCCAGAGACTAGCTCCAAAAGCATTTGTTGAATGAATGGCCCTTGGCAGGGGCTGTATAAAGAGCTTCATGAAACTGTTTCATGATGTTAAGAATGGATCTTTGATGGTAGAACTTCAAGTTCTGAAGTCAGCATCACTTTGATGGTTTCTATTAATAACTGAGAAATAACCAAGTTGAGTAGAAGCCATTCAGAAGCATAAATCTCCATGTCCAACCCGGCTTACCTCTTATGTCCTAAAACTTTAACTTAGAGCATTTCTTCGTTCCTCTAGCATGCAGAGGGGAAAACCACCAAGAATTTGTCCTTCTTGCTTCAAGAACCCTCACCCTGGTGAGAACTTTCTGAGCAGATAGTTGTCTGGCAGCTCCCTACAATCCATTTCTCAGGCACCTTTGGAATGGGCTTTGTTCTGCATCCCTGGGCTTCCATCAAACTAGCAGAGAATTGTGAGCTGTCAAATAGGTGTTTCTGTTTTCAGAGGGAAAGCACCCTGAGCAAAGAGACCATAAAGGGAAATATGTTGCAAGGAAAATGAAGGGAGGGAAGCCATTCTGGGGGAGAAAGAGATTCACCTTCAAAGACAGCAAACATTCTCATGTGATAAATTTCTCTAGCATATGAACTCGCTAGTCACAAGCAGTGTTAACAATTTCTTCTATTATCTTCTTGTTCTGACATAAGCTAGGGAAATCAGAAGTGTAAACAGGTAATTCAATTGCCTTTTCTTCCTTCCAAGCTGTTCGCCAGGCACTTCTAGTGCCGCTCAGGCTTAGATCAGGTTTCCCAGAGACTGCCAAAATGAGGATGGTAAAACGAGACCTCAGAGAAGCAGGGGAGGGATGTAGGAAGGCTTGGAGATGATCTTTCATGTAGAAACAAACAATTTGGTTGACATGTACTTGTTAAACATCTCCCTGTAATGGAAATCGAGTAACCTCGGACATACAGTAAGTTGGAGACAAAGAACATAGTTCTTTCCCATAATTATTCCTAGAAATACAACCCTGTGCCTATTTCACAGAAGGTAAAGGGTTGCGGACTCGAGGCCTGTTTCAAATTTCACCTGTGTCATTTTCTCACTGAGCTTTCATTCAACAATCATTCATTGAGTCCCTCTCACACGCCATGCAGGACTAGGTAGCAACAATAAAAGTCTAGTGAGACAGGATGCAGCATAGGAACCCTGATGAATAGGAGGGTGCGGGCTCAAAAGGAATTTGGATATAAAATCAATAGGATTTTTTTTTAATGCAAAGGAAGCCCAGAACTGAGCAGCAGAAAGAAAAATAGAATCAAAGACACAGAATTGAAGATGACTCCCAAATGGGATGGAGTATGGTATGGTGTTCCTCCCAGAGGAAAGGAAGGAGTTCAGGTAGAAGAAAGCTCAAGGGATGATTTCAGAACAGGATTCAAAGGGTCAATGCTCAGGACTCCCAGTGCCCTCCTGAATCTGGGCTATAATTCCATCAACCATCAAGTCTCTTCCACAGCCCTTTATACCTGCTTAATCAAATTTGGTTCAAATACAAGTAGAAATGGCCTTCCAAAACACAACCCTGTTTCTCTGCTACAGTAACAAAGTTTGACTATGAGATAATTCTACATGAAGGAAAAAAAAATCTTCACTGGGGCTTAGTCGTAGAAATCAAAGAAACTTGTACAAAGTCAAATGGAGAAATAGTAAGTACAGAGCCCAGTAAACTCACGTCTCTCGATTCCTCCTCGCACAAAATTCTTTCTAATTACCCATGCTGCTTCTCCAGTAAAGAAATAAACCCACATGAACTTTGTTTCAATGAGCCAAACACCAAATTTCCTACTCATGATTTTAGCATGTCTTTAAAAGCCCCTTGACCAGATCTAGGCATTGGTTGGTACAAGTTAGCGAAACAATAAATGTATCCTTAGGACCACTCGGTAGGCCCACAGTCCCTGAGACCTCTCCTCTATCTCCTTATACTCTGTTTTATCACTGAGCAGCTGCTGACTTTTAAGAGCCAACCTATAGAATCCCTAGTAAGAAGACACACCTGGCATCTTAATTCTCCTAACCCAGACCCATGCACCCCCAGTTATCACCACTGCTCATGCAATGAGAGTCTCTGCTCTTCTTGCCCAAGCCAATCTTTTGCTTGTGGATTGGGTGCTAACCAATCCATTGGTTGCTAACCATCCATTCCCCCTTCTCCCATCCTGATTTCCCTCTGGGCAATTGCTTCTCTATTAGCCTTACCTACGTTCTTTAGAGAGTGATACTGAAAAATCTGGCATCTCTTGTCTTCTCCCCCAGCCACAGCTGGGGCCAATGAGAGAAAGTGAACCCTAGAACTATGGAAGGGCCTGAAATTCCTGCAGTCACCCCATAGCTGATGGATGGGAGGGTCCAGAGGGCAGTGGACAGAGCCTAAGAATAAAGCCAACTCAGCAAAAGACAACCAAAAACTCCAGATCTTGGTGCCATGACATTGCTTGTTCTCAGTTACCATAAGAGGAATATGAGCCAATAATCACACTGTCCATTGTTTGAGCAAGTTTGGATTGGACTCTATTGTCACCTTTTCATCCTTTAAGGGCCACCTTAATTTCTACATCTTGATTTCTACTCCTATCCAAATTTTGCCACCTTTGGCATTCACTATCTCAAGTCTTTTCTCAATGCATCTTTCCTTAGAGATATGCAAAGCAGCTGAAGTCAACTGCCATCAGGATTCAACCACACACTCAATGTACAATCTTAGGCAAGGTACATAAGTTGAGCAGTCTCAGTTTCCTCATTTGTGAAACAGGAGAAAGCCCCTTTCCCTCCCAAGAGAAATGAGTCAATGTAACAGCACCTGCCATGTGGGTAGCAGAGTAGACTACTTGGGGAAAAGGGACTCCTACATTTCACTCTCTGAATAACTAAAAACTCTATGCCCTACATACAGTGGATGTTGTCAATATTTTTGTGTTGGTTGAGTGAATGAATGTGTCCCTCCCCCAGTTGCAGGTCAGGGCTAGGGATATTAACTGAGCCAAGTCCACTGAGCACGCAAAGCATCTGTCCACAATCTCCTGGGCTCCCAGTCTGTCTCCCAGCCCTCACAGTTGCAAGAATCATCAGATAACTGGAATCCCCCATCCCTTCCCCAATATCCACTATAAAGGCAATTCAGGCTCCAGGCAGACTGTGTAGTTTATATGTAAACTACAGCCAGTGAAAAACCCTCTGAGCTTGGGCAGTTTTGATCAGTGATAATAGAATATTTTAGTAGCTGAGAAAATAATAGAATATTTTATTAAGCAAGATGGAAGAGGAGGCCATGTTCTTCCTGATTCAGTTTCAAATAGAGGGAGAAAATGTAAGAAAAGCATTGTTCAGCTATAAAAGAGTAGCCCAGCCTAAGAAATGGAGAAGGACCATTCAATTATCTGCTTTATCACCTCCCAAGGCAAAATGTTCAACTAATCCTCCATATATTACTCAATCACCTGTGTGACTGTTACCTGCCCTTTACTAGTTTGGGCTCATCAGGATGTAGACATTAGGGCAGGGACATCCATTCACCTTCTTCCATGTGTGCAGTATCAACTATGAGGCTGGTGGAAGAGGAGGTTGAAATAAATGTTTAAATTAAAATTACAGTTAATTTTAGTTAAACGTAGTTCCATTTCCATGTCATGGCAGAACCACAGAAGATTAACCACTGGATGAAGGCTCTGATTTTTGTCATTTTTATCTCAAATGATACAAATTTTCTTTAGACTTGTTTTATAAGCTATTTGAAATTCTTTTGGAACCAGGTGATTGATAATGAGAGGAACACAGAAAGAAAAAGGTAGCAGACTTTGTACTTGTGTATCCCTGCCAAATAATTCCACTTGAGAAGATTATTTAGTATAAGTCCTCTCTGCATAACTGCCCACTGATCAGTATCAGATTCCTTTATCACTCCACCTTATCATTCAAAGTGGAACCCAGAATACCAATTTACAGAGCTTACCCCACAAGTATACATTTTGGTAGCAGGTATTCATTGAACACGTGTTTACTGAGTGCCCCCTCTGATCCAAGCACTGAACTGAAGGAGGCAGTCAGTCCCTGGTCTCAAGCCCACCACTACCATCCTCATTATTATCTCCAAGGTTATATTATGATTTCTACCAAATTCTACAGCAATAGAACAGTCACTTCCTCCATTATCATCTCTAATGTCCCTTGCCTGGACATTTCCTTTCCCCAAGAAAACCAACCCAGGTGCCTCTGCAGATTGGGAGGCTGCAGACAACATCTGGCACACTGGAGCAATGTGTTTGTCTCAACCCAGCTCAAAATAGTATCTGACAAGGCTGAATCACACAAGTTCTGAAAAACTCACAAGAAATAACCTAAGAAATCCATAGCTGCCTCCTCCAATTTTGCTCTCTGTCTGGCTGCTTATTGACTTCTGCAGCTTGTATTGACAATGTGCAACCCTGCTTCTCGGTGTGCCTGCTCCCATGCAGCAACAACCAAAAGAAAAAGAAAACCAAAAAGGAAAATGGAAAACATCACAGCTCTGGCTCATGCCAAAGACCCTGTTCTGGTACCAGGCACCAGCCTGCAAACAGAATTTCCAAGAAAAATAGGAGATTTGTTAGAAACAAAATGCCTGAGTCCCCTTCCTTTCCTTTTGTTTGCCCTCCCTCTCTCTTCCCTCAGGGCCACGTAGTTCATCTGGCTACTTCAAACCTCTGCCCTACATTTAAGCTCCCAAATACCACTTTTGCACTAATAAAACATGTCTGATATAAGGAGACTGGGGTCCAGCCCACCCCCACCACAGTTCACTTACCTTATTTATTTTTTTTAAGGTGAGCTGCAAGACTTACCTGCAAAGCTCGAGTTAATGTCACTGCAGAAATGGTAGTGCAGAGTGCATATCCCTGGAAAAGCACAACCTCAGGGGGCAGAAACAGCGAGGAGAGGGACCACCACGTTCCCTAAGCCCTCCAGTCCTGTGTCTCTCCCGGAGCAATTGATAATCTCACTAACACCTACAACAGTGTGCAGGAAGCTGCCTTCCTAACACCGCCCTCAGTGTTCGTGATTTTGCAACTCTTCTCTCACCCTTCAAATCTTAGTGCAGCACTGGCAATTAGAAAGCTGCACACATCTGGGGCCTGGGACAGGGTGTTTTGTGCACACACTGGAAGCTACAGTCAGCAAAGAGGACTCTCAGCAGCCTCGTCCTCTACCAGGGGATTTATTTGAATCTGTAGACTGTGTCACACCAAACCTATCTCCTTTCTTAGTGTGAATCACTGACTCAGGAAGTCACATGGACCCAAGATTCCCAGAAAGCGAGCTCTGTTCTGGGAAATACCAGGGGTATCTACTCTCTTATTAGCCACAACCTTTAAATAACTACTTTGATTAGAATGCATGACTAGAGAGGACATTTTGAGGCTTAGTTACTTTTACAGTGAGCAGAATAGAAAGTAAGGCAAAAAAGAAAAAGAAAAAGCCAGCATTCTTTCTACAGCAAATGGTTACCTGGGTCCCTGCTTCCTATTGACTGGTTCAGAGTTTCATGCAGGTACCAATGTTTTGAATACTCAGGAATAAATGCAGGGGTCTTGCAATCCCTTTGTTCCACATCTACAGAAGTCCTAAGTCCTTCACCCAATCATAGGATTATGTGAACCACCTGAAGATTTTTTTTTTTTTTAAGATTGAACCTGTCATTCCCTTGTTCCTACCTTAGACAAGAAGCAGAAATTAGGGGATAGGATGCTATATATGGAGTTGTCATCTTGTGATGCTAACAAATACAGACAGCTATTATCCATAACCTCTCACAGGGGAAGAGCAACTTTGTTCATTACTTCTTAATAATAGTGTTAACAATATTAATAATAGAAGCAGTTAAGCTTTATGATTTTGCAGGTAGTTATAGTACTTTTCATGCCTTAACTCATCCAATATCCCACAAATTTTATGAGGTGTGTGTTCGGTATGCTCCCCATCTTAGAAGTGAGTATACATGCTCTAAAGATACAAATATCCTGCCCAAGATCACATGGCTAATGGTGGTTTCAGAATCACAGTCAAGACCCATGTAATTTCAGAAAACTACTCTGTTCTACCATGTGGAATAGGTGTTCGCAGTAAACCCTAAATCATTTATATCTTTCATATTTGAAATCTATGACCATGTATGTGTGAATCACTTACAGCTTATTCCTCTGCTATATAAAAGGGTTTGTTAGGCTCAAAATCTCAGAAGCAGCAACCAATATCTTAAAAGAAAAAACTTCTTTTAGGTACTTGGACAGTACCTCCTTGACTATAATTCATGTAAATACAAATTTCCTAAGAACTATCATATATTCAATAAAACAGATCCATTAACCCACTTAATAAATCATATTTCTCATTGATGAATGTTCTTGAATGTGATTTTTTTAAAATTCTAAGTAGTCACTTATTCTGACTTTTTACTAATTCAGACCTTTCTTGCTACTGGATGAAAAGGTATGCTTGTAAATATTTTCTTCATAGATATTAGCTTATTAATTCTCACAATATGCTTAGGGCAGATAGAAAGTGCCACATCCCTCATCTTATCAATATTGAGCAGAAGATGCATTGATTGTAAGCAGGTCAGTGGTGCACAGCACACAATGTACAAGGTATAATGAACCACATCATTTAGAACAGTCCATCATCCATCCAGTGATTCATCATTCAGCAGGTGCAGTAAGACAGAAACTCCATTTTAAAGGGTATAGTGACTCCTACTTTAAAGTTCTATGACACTGGAATCCAACAAATATAGGAGCTAGACCAGGCTCTGCAACTTACTACTTTTATTTGGTTGAGGCTTAAAATTTTTCAAAACTAATTTATAAAATGTTGAATGTATTGCTCTGTTAGGGACTACCTTGTGGACTGTGCTGATTAGTTCAGCAGGTTAGATCAAGAAGTGAAGTGTGGGTTATAGATTTAATCCTCATGTGGGTCAAGTAGCTTCATACAAGTGACAAAGTGGTCCATTGCCAGAGACAGGTTATTTGTGCAAACCAAAGGGCGTAATGTTTGTTTTTGCCTTGGTTTGAATGCTTGAGTGGTATCCAAAAATCATATTGAAACTAAATACTCATTCTAGTGGTATTAGCAGGTAGAATATTCTGGGAAGTGACTTAGTCATGAGGGCAGAGCCTTCATGAATGGGTGAGTGCCCCATGAAAGTGATGGCATAACTAAGCATAGACCATTTTTGCTCTTTCTGCCTCCTTCCACATAAGGAGACAGCATTTATCCCTGTGGAGGATGCAGCGGCATCTTAGAAGCAGGGAATGAGGGCCCTCACCAGACACTGAACCTGCCAATGCCTTGATCTTGGACCCCCCTGCTTCCAGAATTGAAAGAAATAAATTTCTGTTATTCATAAACACCCAGTGGGCTGGGGGTACAGCTCAATAGTAGAGTGTCTGTCTAGCATGTAGGAGGCCCTGGGTTTAACCTTGGCATTGTAAGTAAATAAATAAATACATACCCTGCCTTGGATATTTTTTTATCACAGCATAAATGAACACAGACAGTCTTCATCATATAAATTTGGAGGAAAGTGAAAAGCAAGTTGGGAGATAGTGAAGATGAATCATGATACCCGTCACTAATAATCAGAGGACAACTAGATATATGCTTCCAGCCTGGCAGTAAATGAGTTTCCTAAGTACAACAGAACGAATGTCTCCTCTTTGAAAGATGGAGACCAACATTTACATACTAAATACACAATTTACACAATTGTGAGTTCTAAGTAAGTATTCCCTGTAAGGCATCATTCATGGTCCAGGGAATGAGTAGGTGTTCAATAAATATCTTTAAGATCCTCCACTAGCTCAGTGGTACCCAAACCCCTTTAGGATTTGTGGGTCCATGCAGCACCTGTACAAAGGTTTATAATCCAATGAAATAAACTAGATACTTTGGGTTTAACAGACTGATAACTAGGTAGAGTTTCTATAAAAGACTCCTATAAAGCTCAAGAAGAGAAAATTGTTGCCAATGATGCATTTAAGCTCTGAAGACACCACCAGTAAAAACACCATCAGGTAAAAGAAGACAGGTCATACCTTGTTTAGAGGTCACTAAAATTTTCAGACACATCAGTGTGCCTTTTGCCTACTGCATTAGGAATGAAATGGATGCCGGGAATAACTCCTATGTCTCAGCTTCAAAGTCTAGTCTAGGAGATTTTTCTATTTCTAAGAGAAATTTCTCTTATGGGTAAAAATGCCTTTTTCTTCCATGGCATATCATCCCTTCTCAATATTCTCAGTAGAATAAAGAAAGATGCTTTGCAGTTACTTTTCTGCAAATGCTCAGAATTGAGAGAAAAGGAAAAGAATGCAACTCAGAATAGCCAATTACTTAACTATATTTTCTGTTCCCTATACTTTAAAATTAAATAGCAATGAAGGCAATATTAATTAATGATTCCAGAAAAGTCCTCCAGTCATAACTAATTCTAGTTTTCCTCTGAAGCTATTAGTATCTTCAAGAAAGAATATATTGCTTTGTATTTTTCCAGAGGACTTGTCCTACCTCTCCACAAATAGGGAAACTCAACAGCTCAGTAGCAGTTGTACAGGCAACTGAAGACCACAACAGTGGGTGGGTTTTCCAAGGATAGAGCAGACTAGGAGATAGCTGGAGTAGACAGCAAATACAAATTATGAAATAATAGTCAACTAATAAACAGTTACTAAGGTCCAGCTAAGCAAGGGTTCACCAGGAAGCAGTTAATAGTTGACTATGGCGGAGTAGGGCAGACTAGTTGGAGGCTGGTACCAAAATAAGGGAAAGCAGAAGGTTCAAGGTTATTAGAAGTGGTAAGACAGAGAGATGGAACATTCTCATCCACAGAGTCTGAGAGCTTTAAAGAAAGTCAGCCTCTAATTGACCATCAAGTGATCTATCATTTATCAAACATTCATCAAATGCTCTGTTGTTTTCAAAACAAGTTTATAGACTCCTGCTTCGGGGAAGTTAGAAAGACATGCTAGTTCCTGATCCTTCTAGTAAGTACAACAAAACCCTAGGTATTATCCATCAAACAAACATAAAACCACTTTGAAAGGTAGACTGGGAACCTTGGGACCTAAAGAAGAACACAACAGTGAGTTCTCTGAGTTTTCTTCTTATCTCATATATCTCAGACAGAGTGCTGGATAAACTGGTAATGTGAAAGCACCGAAGGGTACAAATGGAGAAAAAAGTTCATCAAAAGCCTGTTGTCTCTAGTCTAAGAATCAGGAAAGGTCGAGGAAAAGAAAAAACTTTTAGAAAATAATTGCTCTGCTCCAGCCAAACACCCCAGGAAAACTATGGTCCCACTCTTACCCAGACAAGCAAAGACCAAGTGGAGAACGTAGACCTGTACCCTTGCTGGACTGAAAGAAAGCATCCCAACCCCACCACCTGTGTGGTGTCAGGAAAGGGCAAACAAGGAGCCAGGACATTCATCTCTGCGATGCAGTGATGAAAACCTCCACCCTATGGTGTCAGCCTGGATTGTACTCCTACCTAGAAGGAACAAAGTATTACTCCCCACGCCCTCTGCAGTCGGGTCAAGGCAGGTCTGCTAGAGATCCAGGACCCTTAACCTACACAGAGGCCACAGGAGGGAGTATTGATGAGGCATTCCTACTACTGTCAGCAGGGAGGAATCAGGGAAGACCTGGTAAGGATCCTCAGGTGTCAAGGGAGACCAGGCAGGGAATCTAGACTTCTACCTGGATTAAGCAGCAAGGAGGTGATTCACCCACTCCTCATAATTCCCATGACAGTATCAGGGAAAACCAAGACAATGTCAGATAAAGCCAAGTCAAACAGAAAGTTTAAATAAGACAGAATTCCAATGTAATAACCTAAATGTCCAAGTTTCAATGGAAAATCACAAGTCATAGCAAGAACTGTGATGATCTCAAAGTGAATGAAAAGAGATAATCACCACGTGCCAATAGTGAGATGACGGAGATGTTAGAATTATCTCAAAAAGATTTAAAGCAGCCATTTTAAAAGAGCTTGAAAAAGCAATGATGAACACAGTTGTAGTAATTGAAAAAAAGAGAACCTCAGCAAAGAAATAAAAGTTTCAGCAAATAAAAAGAAGAGAAAAATAAGAACACAACAGACATTTCAGAGCCAAAAAAAATCAAATAACCAAAAAATTACAAGAACCAAGATTAAAAACTAAGTGGCTAGGCACGATGGTAGAATAGAGAACAGAATCGGGGGAGAGGACTCTCTATACCTACCATGTGAGTACACAGGGGAGCCAGGAAGAGAGCCTCCACCAGAACTTGCCCATGCTGGTATGCTGGCTTCCTGATCTCAAACTGCCAGCCTCCAGAGTCACGAGACAATAAGTCTGCTATTTAAGTCATGCCAGTTTATGGTATTTTGCTAAAACAGTCTAAGCTGACTAAAACAACACTTCATAGTCAAACCTCCAAAATTAAAGACAAAGAAACTAGCACCTATAATGAAAAATAATTTGAATGAAAGTGGAAACCACAGAGGCCAAAGAAAATGGCACACAGATTTTTGTGTTGTTGTTTTTTTACATTCTGAAAGGAAACAACTATCAACCTAGAATCTTTTTTTATTTTTTATTTTAGTTGTAGATGGACACAATGTCTTTATTTATTTATTTATTTATTTATTTTTATGTGGTGCTGAGGATTGAACCCAGGGACTCATACATGCGAGACAAGTGCTCTACCCCAGCCCTCAACCTAGAATCTTTATCTAGTAGAAATGTCCTTCAGAATTAGGAGAACCCTGGATATTTTCAGATGAAAGAAAACAGAAAGGTTTCATTGCTAGCTCACCCACGGTCAATGAAAGCTATCTAACCAGGAAAAAAAAAGAAAGATTTATTTTCAGGAAGAATTTAAAACATAGGGAAAAAAAGAAATAACACAACAAACAAAAATATGGATAAAAAGATTTTTCTTCTCTTCTATAGTCTTTTAAATAATGTCTGAAATTAACCAATTATGGCATTCATTATCTGATGTGATTCTAAATGCATGTAGAGAAAAATGTTATATTGTAGATGGGAGGAGGGATCAAAGTAAATAAAGGGGAGTCTCTCTGAAGGTCTCTACAATCCATGAATTATTAAAATGACATCAGGAGTCTATGGTTATGTGTGTGTTGTTATGTATGTAATATCCAGATCAACATTTAAAAACTATACAAAGAAAAACACTCAAAATGCTAAAGATAAATCAAAATACTTGATCAAAAAAAAGAATGTTAGTTATCAACAGAAAGGCAGGGGGGGGGGGAAGAAATGAAAATGAAAATTAGAGAGAACAAATAATTTTTAAAAAAGCAGACCCATGCCCTAACATACAAATAATGATATTAAATGTTGGAAGTCTAATAGATGAAATAAAAAAAGAGAATGGCAGAATAGATTAAAAACATGATAGATTTTAATAGATTCAAAACCAGCTGTGTGCTGTCTACTAAGAATTCACTTCCAATATAATGATATACACAAAAGTAAAATGATAGAGATTAATCATGCAAATGATAATCAAAATAAATAAGAAATTGCTTTATTAATATCAAATAATTTAGACTATAGGTCAAAAATCAGACACAGAAAGAATTAATATATATTGAATAAAGGGTCCATCTACCAAGAATATATAATCCTAAACATGAATGTACCAATCCTAGAACTAAAAAATACATGAAACAAAAATGATTAAAACTGAAGGGAGAGACAAATCCAAGCATAGTTTGAGACTTCAAACTTCTCTACCAATAAGTGATAAGATAATTAGATGACAAGTCATAAGAACATAGAAATCAACAATATAATCAGCCAACAATATCTAATTGGTATTTGTTGAAATGTCACCCAACAGCAAAATAATATACATTTCCAAGTGTCTATGGAATATACAATAATACAACTTCGCCCAGCATGGTAGTGCCTGCCTGTAATGCCAGCGGCTTGGGAGGCTGAGGCAGGAGGATTGAAAGTTCAAATCCAGCCTCAGCCTTAGTGAGGCCTTAAGTAACTCAGTGAGAACCTGTCTCTAAATAACATACAAAAAAGGACTGGGGATGTAGCTCAGAGGTTGAGCACCCCTGGATTCACTCCCCAGTACCCTTTCCCCGCCAAAAAAGAGATAGCTTGTAAAACAAAAACTCAATAAAATTTAGAGAATTTAAATCATATACAGTGTATTTTTCAGCCAAAATGGAATTGAACTGGAAAGAAACACACACACACACACAAAAACCCCAGGATATTCTATAAGCAATTGTGAACTAAAGGAGATACATCTAAATAATATATAAGACAAAGAAAGAATCTTAAGAAAATCAAAGAATACATTAAAATAAAGGAAAATGAAAACATACGTGTCAATATATCACACATATATCACACACACGTAATAAACACTGAAGAGAAATTTATAATCCTAAACTGTATATATTGGAAATGCAGGGAAGTCTCAAATTTATTATCTAAGTTCATATCTCAAGGGCCTAGAAAAAGATCAAAATAAATCCAAAGCAGAGAGAAAAAAAAAGACAAAATCAACAACTAGTAAAACCAAAGACACAAAAACAATCTATAAAATCAATAAAACCAAGAGATGTTTCTTTGAAAAGAAAATTGGAACATCTCTTGTAAGACTGACAAAGGAAGAGAGAAGGCATAAATTATCAAGAATGAAAAAGGAGATGTTACTATAACCCCTGAAGCTATCAAAAGGAAAATAAAGGGATACTAACAACAGTCTGTGCATGTAATCTTGACAATATAAGTGGAATAGGCCACTTCTTCAAAAAGCACTTCTATAATAAATCACCCAATATTAAATAGATCATTTGAATAGTCATTTAATTATTAAGGAAATTAAATCCATAATTAAAATACTCCCAGAATGAAATCTTCAGGCCCAGATGGTTACACTAGAAAGTTCTACCAAATATTTAAAGAAGAATTAATATTAATTTTATAAAATAACTTTCATAAAATAAGGAAGGGAACATTACAATTCATTTTTTATGAAGTTAATATTATCCTGACTCTAAAATGAGACAAAGACAGTACCAAAAAAAAAAAAAGGAAACTACAGATCAATATCCTCCATAAATACAGATACAAAAAAAAAATCCTTTAAAATTTTGAAATCAGGGGCTGGGGTTATGGTGCAGTGGTTGCATGCTCGCCTAGCATGCGGGAGGCACTGGGTTCGATCCTCAGCACCACATAAAAATAAAATAAGGATACTGTGTCCACCTACAAATAAAAAATAAACATTTAAAAAAAATTTTGAAATCAAATTTAGCAATATATACAAAAAATTATACATGAGGTCTAACTGGTATTTATTTTAAGCACACAAGTTTGTTGTTTGTTTAATAGTTAACATAATCCACCATGTTCCCAAGCCAAAGAAGAATAATCACATGTTCATATCAATTGAGTATTTGACAAAATTCAGCATCTGACAAAATTTAGCATCCATTCACAATTTTAAGAAATACTTTCAGAGATAAAAGAATAGAGGGGAATTTCCTTAGCTTAACAAAGATAGCTACAAAAAAGCTGACAACTAACAAAGGAGGTGACTGAATGCTTCCCCTTAAGATTAGGAACAAGGCAAGAACATCTGTTCTCACTGTTCTTTTTTGACACAGTTCTGGAAGTTCTACCCAGTGAAATAAGGCAAGAAAGGGAAAAAAAAAAATCAGACTTGAGGGTAACATGTAAAACTGTCCCTATTTGCAGATAGTATTATTTCCTGGTAGGAAATCCCAAGGAGTCCACTCACACACCTAGAGCTAATATGGAGTTTAGCAAGGCCACAGAACAAAAGACAAATATGCAGGTATCAATTGCATTTCTATATACTAACAATAAACCGTGGACACCAAAATACAATGCCATTTACAAATGCTCAAAAATAATACATAGTTGAATATAAATCTAACAGGACTTGTGTGCTGAAAACAACACAAAGCTGATGAAAGAGCAAAAAAGCTCTTAAGAAGTTGAGAGACAAACTATGTCCATGGATTGAAAACCCAATATATTAAAGATTTCAATTCTGCCAATTTAGTATACAGATTTAACGTGATGTCTGTCAAAAATCTGAGCAAGAATTTTTTGTAGATATAACCAAGATTATTTTTAAATAGATATGGAAAGAAAAATGAATTAGAATACCTAAAATGATATGAAAAATTAAGAATGAAGTAAAAGAAATTAATCTACCTAATTTTAAAACTTACTGAAGAGCTACAGTAATAAAGAATGCATGGTATTGTTGGAGGAAAAAACACATAGACAAGTGGAACAGATAGAGACCTCATAAGTAGACCTAAACAACTACATTCTACTGATTTTTTTTGGGGGGGGGGTCACTGGAGATTTAACTCAGGGGTGGGTGCTCTACCACTAAGCTACATCCCCAGCTCTTCTTTTATTTTTTATTTCAAGACAGGGTCTCACTAAGCTGCTGGGGGTCTCACTAACTTGCTGAGGCTATCCTTGAACTCACAATCTCCTATCTCAGCCCCCTACACCACTGCCCACTCCACCAGGCTCAACTGACTTTTGACAAAGGCATAAAAGCAATTCAATGGAGGAAAAATAGCCTCTTCAACAAATGGTGCTGGAACAACTGTAAATCCATGCATCTGGGCAAAAACTAAACCTCAATCCAAGTCTTACACTTCATCCAAAATTCTCTCAAAAGAGGTCATGGACTTTAAAAAGGAAAATAATAACATGACATTTTTAGAAGAAAATCTCCAAAACATAGGACTTGGTGAATAAGTATTAGATTTGATAATAAAAGCATAATTCATTTAAAATTGACAAATTGGTCTTCCTCAAAATTAAAAACTTTCATTCTATTAAACACAATTGAATAAGATGAATAGACAAGCTACAGAGTTGGAAAAAATATTTGCACACTATGTATATAGCAAAATGTGTCTAGATTATAAGAAAAGCTGTCAAAATCAACCATTCTTTTTAAATCCATTTAGAAAATGATCAGGAGACCTGAGGATACATTTCAGGTCTTCTACTATACTAAAGAAGATATATAGATAGCAAATAAGCATAGGAAAAACTGTTCAGCATCATTAGTGATTAGAGAAATGAAAGTTAAAACCACAATGAGATATCACTTACATACACATAAGAAAGGCTAAAATTAAAAAAAAAATGTGAAAATGCCATGCTTGGAAAGATATGGAGAAAGCAGATCATTCATAGGTTGCTAGTGGGATGTAAATTTGTACAATCACTCCAGAAAACACTGTGGTTGTTTCATAAAAATCTAAACATGCCGTTACTTAGCAATTGCACTACTGAGCATTATTCTAGAGAAATGAAATTGTATGTTCATACAGAAAATGTACACAAATATTTATAGCAGCATTTTCATAATAGCCAGATCTGAAAATAATACAGATACCCTTCGACAGGTGAATGGCTCAACAGATTGTGGTATATATTTTGCTGAGTGAAATAAAGCTGATCCCAGAGGTTGTATAATATGTTCTTTCATTTGTGTAACATTTTGAAATGACAAAATTATAGAAATGGAGAGCAGATCAGTAGTTACTAGTGTTTAAGTAGGAGTGAGATATAAGGGAAGTAGATTTGGCTCAAAATGGCCACACGAAAAGCCTGGTGGTGACGGAAATATCCTGTACCCTACCTATACCCATGTCAACACCCTGGTTGTGACCCCATACAACAGTTTTGCTAGATGTTACTATGGAAGAGACTATATAAAGAGTGTTTGGCCTCTCTATATTATTTCTTACAACTGCACATGAATATACAATGATTTGAAAATAAAAAGTTGAATTTCTAAAAAAATTTTTAAAAACTGGTATGTATTTCCTGTTTTACTCCTTAAGGCTGTTCTCTCAAATTCTTGGTAGTAGGCCTTACCTATTTACAAGGCATGAGAATGGTTTTCTCTTCCAGTAGAGTAGTGAAGAATCTAGGCCTCTGAGAATCAGATCTTTATTTCTTCTAAACACATCACCAGTCCTCAGATCCTCAAAGATAAAGCTGTTACTTCCTTTACCTACTTTACAAAACTCTAGGAATTACGATTATTCTTGCAGTAAATAAAATTGCTTTAATATTTAGTCTTGATCTTTACCAAAGAAAATCATATTTTTCAGTTCAAAACCTGGGGTACCATATAGAGAAAAATATTATTCTTTTATATTAATAATATTTTAAAAATATTATATTTTAAATATTTAATTATAAATATTTCAAATATTTTATATTAATAATATTTTAAAAATATTATTCTTTTATATTTATTCTTTTAATATTATTCATATGAGGAACTTCTGACTTAAAGGAAGAGCTAGTACCCAAATATACTAAAACCAACCAATAAGTACCTGGCATTAAACACTTTTTTACCCACCAGCTATTCTAGCTTCAAAGTTCTTCTTTCTATAATCTACAACATAGATGACCACTCTCTCCAGACTGATTTTCGTTTTAAAATGAAGAGACTACTAGCAATAACAATGATGATTTAAAGTGTAAGAGAAAGGATAATAATAAATCAATAACATGATAATATTTATTGAGCAATTACCATGTGTAGAGTACTGTTCAGTTGCTTATATCATTTTATGTAATCCTTACCCCATTCACAAAAGATACTTTTATCATCCTCATTTTACAGGCTTATTTAGGCCCAGAGGGTTAAATGAACCTTTCTAGGATACAGCCAGGACAAGTGGTAGCCTAGATTCTAATCTAGGTTCTCTGGCTCACAGCTCACAATCTTAGCCACTACTCTAGGGTTTAAGCTTCCTTCAAAATCTAAGAATTCAACAACTTTATTCTACCACAGTACAAAATGTCACAAGATGAAATTCCTGCACTGGCTAGGAGCTAGGGAATATGTGTGCACAGTAATAAGAGTGGTGACAGAGTTAAGAAGGTACATATTTCACAGGGCACATTCAGCACATTCAAAAATGTCTTATCTCTATTGACATCCTCACAGTGGACCCCTGAGTAGCTAAACCATCGCTGGTCTCTATTGCACATCCTGACATATATGATACCATGACACAGCCAGCGACTTCTTCGAAAGCCCAACTTCTCTTGGAAGATTACCATCAAACTACATTTCTAATTAGTGGGTCTCGGCAAGACTTTTGTTTTTATTCTCTTACTCTTTGGTCTCTCTTTTCCTCCTCATTCGCATTCACACTTTCCTTCTTGGCTTTTCCATCTCTTTTCCTGAGTTTCCCTTTAGGAGAGGAGCGGTCCTATCCCTATTCAATCAACCTTTGCACAATCTGAAGGAAGCAATTGTCTCTTGAGACTGGGAAAGCAACACTCCATTCTTTCATTGAGAATGAAAAGTCACGGGAATAATTTTTCTTAATTCTTGTTGTTATAAAAATAGATTTTAGACATCAACCTGAACTACACTTTTTTACATCATGTTGATAGTACCAAAAAATACACATGTAACTTTTTACAAACCCATTTCCCTTTTCCATTTTCTTTGTCTATTCTGTGTGTTTTTGCATTCCTGGGTGCACACAGGCAACGTTTTAGATGTTTCTACCTGCCTCTCTTGGAACTCTGACCAGGTATAACAACTCTGCACAGCACCCTGCTAAATGCAATAAAGCTCACTGCAGACCACTTAATGTGAAGGCTGGTGCTTCCTACTGAGATGTGCCAGAGTTTCAAAACTGTTATAAAAATACACAATCCAATAGAGGTTGGTGTATTCTCTGTGGGATGTGGTCTGTCCTTGTGGATATAGGGTTATTCAATTTTTTAAAATCCATAAAAGGCTTACTTTAGTACCCTTTAGATACTCCATGAACATGTGGCCCACACCTGCCACAGAGAAAGGTCTGCCACCACTTTTAGATATGCTCACACACTTGAAGAATTAGCCCTCCAAGTGATCCATACTGCTTTTCACGAGCTCATACTTCTTTCTTTTTTTCTCCCTTCAAAGTGCCTCAGACTCTCCTATCTTGAACCCTCTGCTAATCCAGACATGTGGCTAACTTGGGTATCCCCGAATAAACACAAGGGAATAGTGAAGAGATATCAGAGCAGAGAATGTTCTAAATCTCAACCAACTATAAAATGGTTTTTGTTCAAGCAGTAGATTCACATGTCAATGTTTACTGTGTTTAGGTTAATACTATATAATGATAAATCCCCAAAGAAGCGTCCCTGGTAGTAGGGAGAAGTCAGACTAGGAAGAAACACTTGTTGTCAAATAGCAATATAGCTAATGGGAAGACTAACTGCAGGCCAGAGAGAGTGTTTCTCCTCACTAGGAAAAAGGCAGAGATACAATAAGCTGGAATCAATAGCCAAAGTCCTATTTGAGATCTGTGGTGCATCTCAGCAAGTAGAGTCAAGACCTTGTAACACTGACTTCCTATCTACTTGAATTCCTATTCCACATCTTCTAGATCAGGAGTCAACAAGCTTTCTGTAAAGCTCCAGATAGCAAATATTTTAGGCTTTGACGATCTCTGTCAATCTACTCAACTCTCCCAACAAAGTGCAAATGAGGCAATAGACAATAGGTAAACAAATGAATTCTAATAAAACTTTATATACAAAAACAAGTAGTGGGCCACATTAGTATTATAGGTCTGTGTAACAACCCTTGTGCTTGAATATTATTGATAAGAACCAGTAAGCACCTACATTTTTAAAAATAGTATGCACAAATAAAAAGAATATTGAAGGAGGGCTTGTCCTACCAGTTTAATTCCTACCAGGTTAATATAGTCTGAATTACAAAACTATAATAGCTAAAGCAGTGTAATACTGGTACAAGCAGAACTGAGAGATTAATTGAACAGAGAAGAGAACCTAGTGTTTACAAAAGCTTATATGATAGAGGAATCATCATAAATCAGAGAAAGATCAGATGAATTACTATTAAATGGTACTGGGGAAGTTTGCAATTTGGAAAATAAAAGCAAGTAATTCAGTTTAGTCTTGATGCCAAAAATCAATTTCATTGAAATTAAAAAGTTAAATTAAAAAATAAGAAAATGCAAATGAATATTTAATCTCAGAATTGGAACTCTTTTTGAACAAAGAAAATGCAATTAAATAAATCATAAAAGGAAATAGTCAATAGTTGTTATTACAGAAAACAATATATTTATGGCCATTGAAAAATCATAAATAAAAATGAGGTAAAAGGAAAAAGTGTTTGCCACAAGTATATATTTATAACACCAAGAGATAATTTTAGTAGATTAAAAAGTGCATCAAATTAATTAAAAAAATACTTAAATTCTCAAAAGAAAATGATAGGTCTACATCACAAACATTTCATATAACAATAAATGAAAAAGAGAAAATGCTTGTGTTAAAAATAATAAAAATTTCAAAGATAAAATTACAGCCCTCAATACTGACAAAAGCTTTAGACAGGCATTGGCTCCTATGTTGAGTGGAGGATTTAAGAGTCAAGTGTAACCTCCCAGAAAATACTGTTTAATATATATTGAGCACCTTAAAGATTTTTATATTTTTTAGCTAGTAATCTTACTAGTAGGACTTGATGCCAAAAAGACAGAACACATATTCAAGAAACCAGAGGTATATCAAAGCATTATTTGTAATAAAAAAAATACAAATAAGTTGACTATCTATAGAAAAAGGAACCAATTACAGTATGGTATATTAACCCAAAAGATTATTATCAGTAATTCAAATTACATTTTTCAAAAAGTTAATGGCCAGAGAGGAAAATTTAAGAAGTAAACAAAGCAAAATGTAGTAGCAGATATTTCTAGGCTGATCATTTTTTCACTTCTTGGCTACATCTCTGTAATTTCTAAGTGTTCCATATCAGAGGTTTTTTTTCTGTAAATGATCAGATGGTATATATTTTGGTCTCTGTTGTAACCACTCAACTACCATTGTACAGCAAAACAGCCAGAAGAAATATGGATACTAATGGACATGGCTGTGTTCAAAAACCTTTATTTACACAGGGCTCTAGGGGCCTATATCTATTCTATAAAAATATTAATTAGATTTTATAAAATGAAAAAAAATATGTTGCTTATTGAAGTGGGTTTTTAAATTCTTTTTACATATACATGATAGTAGAGTGTATTTTCACATATTATATATGCATAGAGTATAATTTATTCTAATTAGGATCCCATTCTTGTGTTGTTCATGTTGTGGATGAAGTGTTTTTTGATAGATTGTATTCACTAACTCCTTATCACTACTCTCTATCTTCTCTCCCCTCACATGTCAGGATTAAAAGTGAAGAGTTGGTTATAAATTGGTTTTTCACATGTCTAAGGCAGTGATTCATTGCAGCTTGGTGAGCTCCATTTCTCTGTAGCTGGGTGCATACCCAGTATGGCTAAGTATAGTCAAAAGATCATGGCAACTGGAGTTAGAAACTTGAGTTCAAATGTTGGCTTAATCACTTACTGGGTGGGTGATTTCAGGCACATTATTTAACCAGAGCATCAGTTTCCTCACCTATAAAATAACAAAATAGTAATATCTATCCCACTTGGTTTATTATTCAATGGGGTGATATCAGAAGTATCTGCTCACAGGCTGATGCATATTAAGTAATTATTAAAGATCAGTGGCAGTTTTCCTTTGAAAATCATTAGAGGATTTGGTTTTGAAAATCAAATATACTTTGATAAGGAGAAAAAATGCTGCAGATGGGGTAGTATAGACCTAGAAACCTCTACTTCACCCAGACCATACAGCCATCAAATAGCCCAAGAATGCAGTTCTGGTACATTTATGACATGACTATTTTCATTCAATAGGAGAAATAATTTATGTTGACAACAAAATTTGTAAGACCATATTATAAACATTACCACCATAGGATAATTGGCAGAGCTCTCTCCTTCTAAGTTGATCATCTTACATGTTTTAAGTGACTAATACACCTTCATTTTCTGAAGAGAAGCCATTGGGCCACATCTTAGCCAGAAGGAAAGAATCAGACTTTGAACATAACTAGTATTTTATAGTTACAATATGGAACCCTAGAAAACAGTCCCAAGAAGAATGCAGGACAAATATCATCAATTTTTTTCTGGGAAAGAGAAAAAAGAGATTCCAAGAAGTTGAGTCACTTCTTTAAGGCAATACAGGGTCTTAGACCTAGGCATTCTTCCTGTTCAATGTTGAAGACCACTTTCTTCCTCATAACCCCCCTTTCAACAAAACTCCAAAAGAAGATCATAAAGCTACCCAAAGGGAGTCAAATAATTTGGTGTGCCTGATGAGAGCAAAAGACCTTCTCTACATCAAATAAATCATTATTTCTTTCAGTATTAAATTGGAAATCACTTAAAATATAGAATGGCATTTTATGAACATTTATTATACATAAAGTAATGTGTTAGTACTATGACTTGAGGGTGAGCACAGCAGAGAAACTCAAAGGTAAGATAAAGTACAATCTGAGCCACATGGCTAAGGGGTTAGATGAACATAGCACCATCCTTAGAATCCAAAGTCCAGGATTCAAGTTCTGGCTCTGCAAGGTGAGCTTTGTGACACAGACCCTTCACATATCCTACCCTTTTATATTCATCCTTAAAACAAGAATAACTAATACCACTAATACCAATAATAACTAATACCACTTTTGAGGTAATGTGTTTTATAAATCAATGGAAGCCATCGTCATGCTAGGCAGAAGCATGAAGACCTGGTGTTACACTGAGGTTGACTGTGATGTGACTTCTAGCTCCCTCAGGGGGATGCACATTATTCTCCTGCCTTCCTAAGTTTTCCTATGCCCACAGCCACATGGAACCTTCACACAGGACCTGGGGATGTAGCTCAGTGGTAGAGCACTGGCCTAGCAAGCTCAAAGCCTTTGGTTGGTAGGATGGATGGAAGGAAGGAAAGGAGGAAGATCGATCGATCCAGGGACCATGATAAAGCCATATGTATCTGACCACTTGGTGTTATCGTAGAATCCATGACTACTGAGACCATGGAACAACTTTGGAACTTTGAAAACTTTAAAATTGATTTTTCTTAGCCTTTATCTTTCTGCTTTTCAATTACAGCAAAGAGAGGAAGAGGAAGAAAGACAATTTTAAGGCAAAACACTCAATTAACTCTGAAAATCAAATATAATAAACTGAATATAGATCTGTCTGGCTACTATAACCATTTCTGTCTGCCCCCATCTATCTATTCATCTATTATATTACCATCTCTCTTTAAGGACACAGGCATATACTAAAAATGGGACTTTTGTTTTCCCCTTTAATTTTGCTGTTGAATTTAAGAAACCTAATTAGTTTAGGGTTCCTTATAAAGAAAAGGACTTTTTAGCAGTTGTTCCTCAGCCTCTCTGACGTTCACATGAGTTAAAGAGCAAGGTGTGGTACAGTGAGGGTCAGAGAGAGCCCCTCAGGTTCATCCCTGAGCATAGTGGGATCTGCTAACTTTATCAAGTGCTTTCTGGTGGGTGTCATAAACCAAGCCTACACTAAATGGGCAAAGAGTGTTCCACCTTCTAGACCTTGAAGGAAAGTCCAGAGTGTGGTACCAAGAAATGAGGGAATTGATTCTTAACTTTTTTAAAAAAATCTTTGTGTGTGTAGTTGTAGATGGACAGCATGCCTTTATTTTATTCATTTATTTTTATGTGGTGCTAAGGATTGAATCCAGTGCCTCACACATGCTAGGCAAGCGCTGTGTCACTGAGCCACAGCCACAGCCCCTGATTCTTACCTATCTTCAGTTGAATCTGTTATGGATCTGAACATCTGCACAGTATGTTCCAAAGAGTGACTCCTTCCAAAGACAGTATCCAAAGAGTGACTCCTTCCATATGTGAGCAGCCAGTAGAAAGGCCGCTTAGTTGTCTTATACCAGAATATTTCAGACAAATCACTGGTTTTCTGTCCCTGGAGAAATAATTCACATTCCTCATATGAAGGGGTATGAGGTCTTCTTTATAAGTTCAAGAAATGTGGGTTCTTACATCGGAGCTAGCTCACCAAGTTCACAAAGTTCATAAAATGCTATTTTTAAAACTATTAATTTCAATTTTGTGCCAATTTAATAATAATTTTAATTAACTTAATCACTTTTGAATGAAAATGTGTTCATTTAATAACTTTTTACAAAGTTATATGTGTGTATATGTGTGTTTCCTAAAGTTCAGAAAATATGGAAAAATTAAAAGAAATGAAAACAGTATTAGTTCCATTATCCAAAAGTATCCCCTGTTAGAATTTTGTTTTATTTCCTTCTTTTTTAATATATGTGTATATGTCACACATCAGATACAGCACTGATCTCCAGGATATATAAAGAACTCAAAAAACTTAACACCAAAAAAACAAACAACCCAATCAATAAATGGGCTAAGGAGCTGGATAGAAACCTCTCAGAAGAAGATATACAATCAATAAACATATATATGAAGAAATGTTCAACGTCTCTAGCCATTAGAGAAATGCAAATCAAAACTACGCTCAGATTTCATCTCACCCCAGTCAGAATGGCAGCTATCCAAACTACCAGCAACAATAAGTGCTGGCGAGGATGCGGTGAAAAAGGTACACTCAAACATTGCTGGTGGGATTGCAAACTGGTGCAAACAATCTGGAAAGCAGTATGGAGATTCCTTAAAAAACTTGGAATGGAACCACCATTTGATCCAGCTATCCCACTCCTTGGCCTATACCCTAAAGACTTAAAAACAGCACACTACAGTAAAGCAGCCAC
The DNA here is from genome assembly GCA_004024805.1 of Geosciurus inauris. NCBI lineage: Eukaryota > Metazoa > Chordata > Mammalia > Rodentia > Sciuridae > Geosciurus > Geosciurus inauris. Next base: position 187,362 of record PVHX01001581.1, read on the forward strand.
TTCAATGTTTATAGCAGCACAATTCACAATTGCAAAACTGTGGAAGCAATCCAGATGCCCTTCAATAGATGAATGGATAAAGAAACTGTGGTACATATACACAATGGAATATTATTCAGCAATAAAAGAGAATAAAATTATGGTATTTGCAGGCAAGTGGGTGGAATTGGAGAACATTATGCTAAGTGAAGTAAGACAATCCCAAAAAACCAAACGCCAAATGTTCTCTCTGATTAGTGGATGCTGATACATAAGGGGGGTGGGAATGGGGAACATAGGAGAAATGGAGGAACTCTGGATGCAGCAGGGGGTAGGTGGGGGGCAGGGAAAGGGGAATGGGTATAGTAAAGATGGTTGATTGAGATCGTCATCACTACCCTTGGTGCATGTATGAAGACACAAATGGTGTGACTCTATCTGGTTTGCAACCAGAGAAATGGAAAAACAGAGCTCTATATATGTACTATGAGTTGAAATGCATTTAAATAAATTAATAAAGAAAATACTATGATAAAAAAAGAAAGGTTAGAAAAGGTTAAATATGTGTGTGTGTGTGTGTGTGTGTGTGTGAGAGAGAGAGAGAGAGAGAGAGATACGGTATATATATATATAGTTTTTTTTAAAAGAAGGCAGGAAATTCTTGTTTTACTTGAACAAAAATTTTTTTCTGAATTCTTTAGCAAATTCTTCTTGCCAGGTTGTGTATGAGACAACCATTGGCTAATAAACAGTGACAAGTAAACAGAGAAAATGCTGGGCTTCTATAATGCTGTATTTCCCAAATTTAAATTATTTTAAGATGAAAGAAAACCAAGTTTAACTGAACCTCCTAATTTGCTTCATGCTGAACTAAGATTCAAAGATTCAAAAAAATGTGCTTCATGCTGAACTAAAATTCTAAGATTCTTAAAGTGGATTCAATTACAGGTAAAATTATCAGTATTGTAAATCTTGGAGTTATGGAATCACCAAATGGTTTGAAAGACATCTGAGCAACTGAAGAATCTAGAGTTTTTCAAACCATGCTCCCTGGAAGCCTGGAGAATCTTTCTTTCATGTCTTAGGAAGGCAGTGGCCAGGGATGTGGATTAAGGAGACTGAACAGAGGTCTCTCCTTCTACCCTCAATCAGTATAGGTCTCTTTTTTTGCAAGTTTCACATCTTGAGTATCTTGGTAAAATTTCAATTGATAAAATGGATCAACTGTTTAAAACATAAAAGTTATAAATTCAATAATGTGTTCCAGACCTCTCATGTTACAGATAAATCAACTGAGAGTTGATTATGGAAATTGAAATTATGGAAAATGAAATGACTTATCCATAGATACAGAGCTAATTAATGGGAGAGGATAGTGGATGTATGTCATTTTTAGGTGGGAGTCATTGTCTAACAGTCCATTCCTGTCCCATTTTGGAGAGATCTCTGCTGTGTAAGTATACTCTTAAAGCTACATTGGTGACAATCTCTCTATTCCCGTGCTTAAGCAGCCAAGGCATGGACATCTTGGAATGTCAGGAACCTGCATAGATTGTCTAGCTGCCCCCTTGATTCCTACCTGGTTTTTTATTGTTGGTGGTGATGGTGGATTTTTTTTTTTGTACTGGAGATTGAATGCAGGGGCTCTTAAGCACTGAGCCACATCCCCAGTCCTTTTACTTTTTTATTGTGATACAGGGTCTCACTAAGTTGCTTTAGGGCTTAGCTAAGTTTCTGAGGCTGGCTTTGAACTTGTAGTCCTCTTGCCTCAGCCTCCCAAGCTGCTGGGATTACAGGCATGTACCACAGCACCTGGCCCTTCCTACCTGTTCTCAACACCTGTTTCTTAAAGATCCTGGTGATTCTAACCTCTTCCAATTAATCAATGTTTGCCTACAGACAGACAACACTTCCAGACACACAGACAAGGTGAGAGAACCTAGGGCTCCTTATAGCTAACTCACTTCTCTTTCTTCTGAAAGAAGAGAAGCCTCCCTATTAACACAAAACTTTTCACCATGCATCTCCCATGAAGACCAAAGCATTACTCTCAGTTGGAAAAAGTTTATCCCTGTGTACTCCTTATCAGAGATTTTATTAGATCAAGATATAAAGAGTCTCCTGGGTGGGAAGTTCAGTAAAAGGCAAGCATTAACATTTGCTGAACACCTACTATATACCAGGCACCATTTTCTACATAATATGATCTGGAAGATAACATTATGATACCTATTTTACTGATGAAGGAAAATTATACTCCAAAGAATGATTGATGCATTGGTTTCCAGAATTAAGACTCAAAAAAAATCAAAGATGCTTAAATTCATGTATATTACTGAATTTTACATTGTAGATTATAAGGCTCTTTTTAATACCTAAAAGAGGTTATACACATACTGTACACATCAAAGAATCTTAAAATTAATATTTAAGTCTTTCAAATTCAACTCACTCCTCTCTGTGTACCTAAAGTTAGATCAGATAAAAAGATCAATATAATCAGATAGATAAATAAAAATGTCCATAAGAGAGTGATTTATGCCCCAGGCATCTCTCTATACTGGTTTGAAACTATTTAGTTCCTAGGTTGGGCTCACACCATGCAAAAGATTTACCACTGGGGCCCTCTTGCCTCAACAGCTAACTGCATTTCCCATTACTCATGTTCACCCTGTTTTCCATAACTAAGTGAGCATGGCCAGAGGAGATTGCGAGCAAACCTTGGCAGAGGAGGCTAATGAAGCAAAGACACCATGCCAAAAGCGGCCTCCATTCACTCCCTGTTTGCTCCAAGCACAGATGTCTACCCTCGGATACCAGACACCTGAGGGCAGAGCCCAGCCCCTGATTCACATGTAGGAGGGTTATCCAGGACAAAGTCTGGCTTGTGGCACTCTTCACTGGAAGAAATTTGATTAATCATTCTCATTACCTTTCAATTCCATGCACCTGAGCTCATTCACCCTCTGCCCAGAATCAGCAGTCAGTGGTTTAAATGGCACCCAGACTGACCACAGTAAGCAAACAGAGGCAGGAATGCACCTCCAAACCTGCAGAGAAATCATATAGTCCTTGTGGATTCTTATTAAATCCTCCATTCAGCCTAATGAGCCCCAGGAGACAATGTCTCCATACATATCCTCCATACATATATTTGGCCATTTCTCTCTTGAATCTCCTATTTACACATACTTCAGTCTCTTCCCAGGTTAAGCTGTAACCACAAGATTTTTTTATAACATTGACTTACAACCTTTATAAAGCTAAATATACATGGCTGAGTGTCACCGAAAGATGACAGTTAAAGAAATGCTTTGTCCATTTCCCCCTTCCTGAAGTTCTTGAAAAAAAGAAATGTCCTTCAAACACCTAAGTAACAAAAATTCTTCTTTTTATTTGTTTCTAATTAGTTATACATGATAATAGAATGCATTTTGACATATCATAGATAAATGAAGTATACCTTCTCATTCTTCTGGTTGCATATGATGTAGAAATTACACTAGTCATGTAATTATATATGCACATAGGGTAATAATGTCCTATGCATTCCACTATCCTTCCCGTCCATATACCCCCTCCCCTCCCTTCACTCCTCTCTAATCCAAAGTACCTCTATTCTTCCCTTGCTCTCCTCCCCTTGTTGTGAATTAGCATCCACATCTCAGAGAAAATTCTCTTTTTCCATTTACTTTCACCATGTTCCACAGCTTTTCTGGAATACCTCTGTCCAAGAATCCACAGGTCTTCTCTCCCATGTCACTTCCCCAACTTTTTCTTCATCCTTCTCTCTGCTCTCATCATAATTATATAGACCAAGGTCACAAAATAGTAGTGAACAGACAATATCTGGCCTGCACACATGTTCTGATTGGCCAACAATGAGTTTTAATTACATTTTTATGTTATGGTTAATTATCCATTTACATGAATGCTGTGAGAAATAGAGATCTCAAGTATCCTTCTTGCAGTTCCCCCCAATAGTAACATCATGCAAAATTATACTACAATTTCACAATCAGAATATTGATATTGATACTTTCAGGATGAAGGATTTTTCCATCACAGGGATCCTTCAAGTTGCCCAATGATAGCCATACCCATTTCTCCCTCTCTGACAACCTTGAGTAGCAAAAAATAATAATCCATCCGTTAACTCATATTTGTTGACATTTAAAGAATTTAATGGAATCCTACAGTATGTGACCTTTTGGAAGTGGTGTTCTTCACTCAGCATAATTCTCTGTAGAGTCATCCAGGTTGTTGTCCTTTATCAACAATTCATTCTCTGTTTATTACTGGGAAACATTGCATTGTATAGATATACCACAGTTTGTTTCACCATTCACTCATTGACATATATCTGGGTTATCTCCACTTTGGGTCTATTATAATAATAGACAAAAGCAATATCCTATAAACAATCTTGTACAGAATTTTATATAAACATACCTTCATTTCTCTGAGATAAACAGCCAGGCCTGCAATTAATGGGTCATATGGTTGTTTCATGTTTAGTCTTTTAAAAAATCACCAAACTCTGTTCCACAGTGGCAATATCATCTTATATAACCACTAGCAACGTGTGATTGTTTCACTAAATTTTTGCAAACATTTGATATTGTTGCACTTTTTCGTTTAGCTATTTTAATTATGCATATTAATATCTTACTTGGGATATACATTTCCCTAACGGCTACTGATGTCAAACATCATTTAATGTGCTTACTTGCCATCTGCATGTCTTCTTCAATAAAATGTTTCTTCATGTCCTTTGCCCATTTTACTATGAAAATTGTTGGGCTCTTTGTTGCTGCTTTTGTTTGGTGTTTTTGTTTTGTTTACTGTTGAGCTTTGCTATTCTGGCAATTGAACCCAGGGCCTTGTACCTGCTAAGCAAGCACTCTACCACTGAGCCACATCTCCCAGCTACTCTTGAGTTTTGAGAATTCTTTGTATATTCTAGATACTAATCCTTTGCTGGATATTGCAAATATATATACTGGGTTGATTTTCTATTCTTCCTCTTCACAGGGTTTCTCACCATTTGTTGAAAGCTTATCTATTCTCCATTGAATTTCACTTGCACTTTGTTCAGCAGTTTGTGGGGCATATTTATGTTGCTCTATTTCTGAGTTCTTTATTCCATCACATTGTCTGTCTGTCTATCCCTCCATCCTTAAAATACTGTCTTGATTGCTACATCTATACAATGACTATTTAAATCAAGTCAGCTCATTTCTCCGTGATATTCCTATGTTTTAAAAAAAAATTAGTTATTTTAACTGCTTTTCCTTTCCATGTAAGTTTTGTGATAATCTTGCATATACTAGCAACAAATCTTGCTGAGATTTTGATAGGAATTGAATTTGAACTCTGTATTAATTACCACAATCTTAGTGGTTTATGACAACAAAAATTTATTCTCCCTCAGTTCTAAATGCCAGATATCTGAAATGAGGTGTTTGCAGGAATGCATTCCTTCTGAAGGCTCTAGGTAAGAATTCTTCCTTGACTCAACTGTGGCACTGTTGGCAGTCCTTGGCTTGTGACTGCATTTCTCTCTCTCCAATTTGCACATTGTCTTCTCTTTTGTGTCTGGGTTCTCTCTGTATGTCTTCCATAAGAACTCTTGTCATTGAATTTATCCTCATCCAGATAATCCTGGTTGCTCTCCTCATGTCAAGAACCTTAAATCAATTGCATCAGCAAAGACTCTTTATCCAAATAGGGTAATATTTACAGATTCCAAGATTAAGAGGTAAACATACCTTTTGAGGGAGGCAACCATTTGATCCACTAAAACTTGGATATCAATTTGGGGAAAGTTGAAATCTTTATTATTTAGAGTTTTCCATCCGTGATATCTCCATTTATTTAGATTCTGATTTCTTTTAGCAGTATAGTTTTCAGCATGCAAATTTTGCAGCTGTTTTGCTAGATCTATAAATATTTTATTTATTGAGCAATTATAAGTAGTATTACTTTTTAAAATGTTGATATCCATATACGCATTGCTAATATATAGAAATAAATGCAATTGCTTTTTTGTATGTTTTCATTAGATCTTGTGAAACTGATTAGTTTGTTAGCTCTAAAAGTACTTTTGGTAGATTTCTTGGGATTTTCTATGTAGACAATGATGTCATCTACAAACAGGCACAGTTTTATTTTTATTTACAAGTTATATGCCGTTGGCTTTATTTTCTTGCCTTATTCCACTGACAAGGACTTCGAGTATTATGTTGAATAAAGACCATAGACAGCAGATATCTTTGCCTTATTCCTGATCTTATTGGAAAAGTATTTCATCATTCATGATGATATATATTGTTTGTCAAGTTGAGGAATTTCCCTCTATTTCTATTCTTCTGAGTTTTTATCATGAATGGGTGTTGAATTTTGTTAAATGCTATTTCTGCATCAATTGCTATGATCATGTGACTTTTCTTTGTTAGCGTGTTATTATGGTGGGTTATACTAATTTTTGAACCTTGAGCCAGGTTTTCATTCCTTGTGCTTTTCCACTCCACTTGTTCATGGCATATAATTCTATTTATACCATGCTGAATTTTATTTGCTAATATTTTGATAAGGATTTTATGTCATATTCTTCAAGGACATTGGGATGTAGTTTTCTTTTGTTGTACTATCTTTGCCTGGTTTTTCTATAAGGGTAATACTAATGTTATAAAATAAATTGGGAAGTGATCCCTCCTTTTCTAATTTCTGGAAGAGACTGCATACAATTGATGCTTAACTGTTTTCTTTGATAGAATTCTCTGCTGCAACCACCTGAGATTTCTTTTGTTGGGAGTTACTAAATTATCGATTTGATTTCCTTAACATTTATACAGCTATTTATATTACCTATTTCCTGTGAGCTTAGTGATTGAAGATTGCATTTATCTGGAAGTGGTCTATTTCTCCTAAGTTGCCAAATTTACATGGGTAAGTTTGTTCGGTATTATTCCTTTATGATCTTTCATTGTGTACAAAAGTATCTGTAATGAAACCCTCTATTTCATTTTTTATGATAATTTATGTCTTCTCTTTTTTCCTTTACAAGTCTAGCTAAAAGTTTGTCGATTTTGTTGACATTCTTAGGGAATCATTCATTTTTTTCATTGATATTCTAAGTTATTTTTCCATTTTCAATTTAATTGATTACTGTTCTTTATTCTTTCTTTTACTTGCTTTGGATTTATTTTTCAGCTTACTTTCTAGGTTATGCAATGTGACTTTAGGTTATTGATTTGAGACTTTTCTACTTTGCTGTTATAGTGTTTAGCTGTATAAATGTCCCTCTCAGCACTTCTTTTACTAAGTCCCACAAATTTTGACATGTTGTATGTTCATTACTCTTCAGCTTAATACATTAGTTGTTAAAACTTCTTTGTCTCATGTGCTATTTAGAAGTACCTTATTTCGTTTACAAGTATTTGGAGAAGCCAGTCATGCTAGCACATGCCTGTAATCCCAATGACTCTGGAGACTGAGGCAGGAGGATCACAAGTTCAAAGCTAGACTGGACAACTTAGTGTGGCTTTTTCAAAATGAAAAATAAAAAGGGCTGGGGATGTAGTTCAGTGGTACTTGCCCTAAAAAAAGAGAGAGAGAGAGAATTTGAAGATTTTCCTGTATGTTTCTGTTATTAATTTCTAATATGGTTCCATTTGGCCTGTGATCACACTCTTTATGATTTTAATTCTTGTAAGTTTGTTGTGGTTTCTCTTACAACCAAAAATATTCTCTTTTATGCATTCCATGTATACTGGGGTCAGGGAGAGCACATTCTGCTGCTGTTGGGTAGAGTGTTTTATGAATGCCAGTTAGATCCTATTGGTTGACAGTGTTGTTGAATTCTTTTATATTGTTATAGACTGAATTTTGCCCCCTACTGCCTCCACCAGAATTTATGTGTCCAATCCCCACTGTTACCATATTAGGGAAAGGGGGCATTAAAGAAGTAATTAAGATTAAATGAGGTCATAAGGATGAGGCCCTTATCCAATAAGACTGGTGTACTTATAAGAAGAGGAAGAGACACCAGATATGTGCCTGCATACAGAGGAAGGCCATGTAAGGGGATAGTGAGAAGGCAGTTACCTGTAAACCAAAGAGAGAGACCTCAGGAAAAACCAAATGTGTATTGTCTCGATCTTGGACTTTAAGCCCCCAGAACCATAATAAAATAAATATATGTTGTTTAATCCCCTCAGTCCATGGTATTTTATTATGGCAGCTCTAGAAAACTAATAAATGTAATCTTTCTGATTTCCTATCTAGTTGTTTTACCCACTGGTAGGAGTGGTGTAAAGTTTCAACTATTAGCTGTAGATTTATTATTTCTCCTTTCAACCTATCAGTATTTTTTGTTGTTGTTGTTGTTGTTTTTTGGTACTGGGGATTGAACTCAGGGGCACTCGACCACTGAGCCACATCCCCTGCCCTATTTTGTATTTTATGTAGAGACAGGGTCTCACTGAGTTGCTTAGCACCTCACTGTTGCTGAGGCTGGCTTTGAACTTGCGATTCTCCTGTCTTAGCCTCCCAAAGTGCAGGGATTACAAGTGTGCGCCACCGCACCCGGCTAGCCTATCAGTCTTTGAATCACATATTCTGAAGCTCCATTGTTTGCTGCATACAAATTTAGGGTTGTTATGTCTTCTTGTTCCATTGGTTTTTATCATTAAATGATATCCTCTTTTTCTCTAAGTCTTTGCTATAAAATCTAATTTATCTGATATTAATATAGCCACACCTACTTACATTGAATCGATGCTGGTGTGATATATTTTTGTCTTCATTTTACATCCATTTTACTTATACAATTATATTAGAAGTGAAATCCTCAACACAGCATATAGTTGGGTTGTGTTCTTAATTCATCCTGCAAATTTCTGTCTTTCAATTGGTATATTTAGACCACTTATGTTTAATGTAATTATTGATATGTTAGGACTTAAGTCTACATTTTATTGTTTATTTTCTCTGGTTTTCATTTCTCCATTTTTTTTCTGTTGGTTATTTGACTATTTTTTAAAATCCTATTTGGACTTATTTATAGTGTCTTTTAAAGTGTTTTCTTTTCTAGTGTTTTCTCTAGGTATTACATTACATATATGTAATTTATCAAAATTTACTATGTCATCATTTTACTAGTTCAAGTAAAGTATATAAACCTTATCTTCCATTACCCTCTCCTGCTTCTTATCTAATTGTCTTCAATATCTCTGTGCTATTTGCTGGAATAACATTTTCTAGCTTGCTAGCTATCTTCTTTCCTGTTTAGAGGTTAAAGAAAACCAATTTTCTTAGAACTTTTTTCTCTGTGCCTATTGATGTTTCCAGCTTTTCTGCTTCTTTAGCTCCCAATATGGAATATTGGAGGTGAGAAGGGAAACCCAGAGAACTCAACACAGAGTATTTCCCTGAGTCCTCAGGACCTTAACTGGTTTCCTTTTTGCTGCCTCCACATTAGTCTATTTTCTATTGTTATAATAAAATACCTGAGACTGGGTAAATTATAAATGAAAGAGGCTTTCTTTCATTTATATATTAGTTTTGTTCATAGTTCTGAAATTCAAATAGGATAGCCCTGGTGTCTATTTAGCCCATGTTAAGGGCCTCATGATCAAAAGGTAAGTGGGCAACTGCAAAGACAGGAGACCACAAAGGGTGCCTGACACTTTACAGCATCATGTTTTCACAACAGCTAACCCATTCTTGGAGGAAGTACATTACTCCTTTCATGAGGTGTTTCCATGACCCAAAACACCTCTTAAAAGCTGTACCACCTCTCAATACCATCATGTTGGCAATTAAATTCCAACATAAGTTTTGGCAATCTCACATCTTAGAATCTTCTTATTATGTGTGTGTTTGTATATATGGTCCAGGGGTTTCAGTTGTACTCAGGGTAGAGACAAGTATGTCTAGCCTATATTTCTAGAAGTGGAATCCCAATGGCAGTTGTTTTTAATATTGGAAAATCTCATATAAAAACCAGATCTGTTATTATTCTTTAAAAAATGTGACATATGGCAATACTGGGTTTACATTCTACATTCAATCTCCTCTAGCTGAGTAGGAACTGACTTCTTTAGATGTGGTAGGCCACAATTGAAACTCTGGCCCTTTGTTGCATTATACCTAACCTGCATCACTCATTTAAGTTATCCCTCACCCCTGTATAGATTTGAGCTTGAAACCTCTATGATTTCTCCCTAGCTAAGCAGACCCATTTTTTCCTCCTTTTCTAATTATCTCTCCCTCTCCCTGTCTGTCTCTGTCTCTCTCATCTCAGTCTTTTAATTCTGTATCATAAAATTCCAAAGAACTAATTTTGCAGAGATTATATTTGGGAGAGGGAGGGGGAGAGAGCGTGAGCATGTATGCACACACATATATACATGAAAGGAAGGGCAAGGTGGAACAAAGGAAAAGAAGAATCTGATTGAGAGTGAACCTTGTCGGTTTAGCCTTATTAGGTCATGGGAAGGGGAGAAAACTGTAAACCCATTCGTTAGTAATTTCTGGTGTACTATTCCTATCTTAGAGCCTCTCAGTTGCTATTTCTCTTCCCAAACATCTTTTCTCATGACCGCTGCCATGCACTGCTCTGTACTCAAGTTTCAGCTCAAATGCTACTTACTAAGAGAACTCTTCCCTGACTGCCCTATGGAAAACAGCCCTCCTCCAGTGCCCTCCCTCCTTATTTCATTACTGGACTTTCTTACAACACTTAATGTTATGTGAAAACACATTATATATTTGTTTATGTATTTATTGCTCATCCCTTGAGCATGAAGGGTTGGACTGTCTTCTGTGCCACTGTATCCTCAGTCCCTGGCACATAATAGGAGCTTAATCAGCATGTAATGAACAGATGAGTCATGTCCTGAAACATCTTCATGAGAAAACTGACAAACTAGAAATTGTCCAGAATAGGATGGCAAAAAGCCAACAATCACAGGAATGCCCAGTAACTCAGAGATCTGGGGACTGAAGATATTGAAAGGTAGATGCTCACTTGCTCTTTTCAAATATTTAAGGTTTTTCTTATTGGAAGAAGAAATAGATAAATGTGTCCCATTTTCTTCCAAGTGGTACCCGTATAGTCACTTCAAAGACACACATATATTCCCCCTTAGAAATATAATTAAGTAAAACTCAACAGTGACATGCAATGAGTTCCCACTCACTGAAGATGGTGAAGCTGACACCAGGTGACCATCTTGAGGAGTTGTCAAATGGATGCCTACCTCCTTTGGGAGATGTGACTGAAGACGTTCCAAAGAAGTTTCCAACACAACAATGCTTGCACATCTTAAGGGAGATGGAGCTGGGCTTTTGTCTCCTACAACTCCACAAGGTCTTAGGGCAGTGAGGTTGAGGCAGAGGCTTAATATAAGGTCAAGTTCAAGGACTTTAAGTCCCACCTAGTATGAAAAGTGAAATAACTGATTCTTACTTGAGAGTATGCTATAATTGCAACTCAAAGACAGTCAAACTTCTTTAGAAACCAGGTGGGAAACATTTTATCATTAATAAGGTTATTTTTCCAGTATGACTTGAGGTTTACATGATTAGTATGTTTAAGCATATTTTCTCAAATATATCATGACTACAATTTGGTTACTAATTGGTGGTGCTTGTGATTATAAAACCTCTCTCAAATAATTGTCTTATGACATTGAATCAGTTGTAACACCAATTTTCTGGAAATTATGTTTTTAAAGCAACATAATCTTGGGATTTTTTGAAGTACTAAAAATAATTATGAAATGTGTCATATAGCATATTTTTAAAAATATACAGTTTGACAAGATCTAAAGAATTACAAATTCTCAGGTGTAATTTGTTATGTTTTCATTAGCCCTTATTTACCAACGAGTGTCTAGTGCAGCTTTCCTCCTTTAAGCAGGAAACAACCATAAAACTCATTCTAAAGATTTTCTTGAGGTCAAAGCCCACTTAGTCACACATACACTTCTGGCTCAATGGATAGAACTTCAGAAGTTGTTTCTCTAAACTGGTACATGATCAAAGAATTCCTGGTCTCAATGCCTAACATCTATGTTATTAGTTATTGGTTATCCTAACACCCATTGTGTCTAAACATGTTTCAGTATGTGGAAAGCAATACAACCTAATAAGGATCTATTTTTTACCACTTCATTTTCATGCTGACACAGAATTCAAACTGTCCAACTTCTATTTTTTTTAATAAATAAAAAAAGCTTGATAAAGCACATATTTTGCACTGAATAAAAATACACATCCAAAACCAACATTTTAGAGAAGAATATGGTGAATTTTATTCTGGCAGTTTAAGTTGGCAATCTCCAGGTTCAAGCAAAAGGCTTATTATATACAGTTACAATTGGGTCAGTTTTTCTCCCACAGAGATAATACAGTAAAGGTGGGTGATGAGTTCTCCTGCCTTCTTTATCAATTCTGTTCTAATGGCTTTGCCAGGAATTTAGGAGGACTCTATCTCATTTGCAATCTCTTTCTGCTTTGTATTTCCATCATGTCACTGTCCCTGTTTCAACCCCACACATCCAACAGTACTTCCTTTGCTGTTGGGTCATTGAGGGAATAATAGATGCTTTTAAAATCTTCATTCCATCCAGGAGATACACACAGCCATAAAATAAAAGTGCCATCTCCATGAGCAGCTGTAATTTGCACCAGGGAAAAGATACACAACCACATTGCTTTGCCCCCGACTTACAGATTTTGCAGGAGGGTTGACATATTCAAAACCCATTATAGTTATATAGTTGCATTAAGCTAACTATACTCAGGTGTAATCAGTTCACTGGCTCAAAAGGAGGACAATTTTGAAAGACAATTTTGTAGGCTATTGCCATAATGTTCATACTTCCTCCAGAGTAGTTGCTTTAGGGCTGACAACCTGATCTTCCCCCACTTCCTCCCTCCTGTTCCCAACCTACCGACAGCCACGGTCCCTTCTGACATCAGACTCCACAAAAACACACATCAACAGTGTGAAAGGCTCCCTTTCAATTTGGACTGGCTATTTTTTTTTTATGCTCCATAAATACGTTTATTCATTCTTTTTTTTTAAATTTTTTTATTTAGGCTTACATGTTAACAGTGCAAGTTGATTCATTGTACATAGATAGAGGATAATATATCTATTCTCTAGTTGTAAGTTGTATAGAATCACAACATATATGCAGTCATACATAAAGTTAGGGTTATTATGACCATCATATTCCACCACCCTTGCTGTCCCCATGCCCCCTCCCCCCTTACACCCCAGTGCACAGAGATCCACCATTGTTCCCATGTCCTTCCCCACATTTTGGATCAGCATCCACTTATCAACGAGTACATTTGGCATTTGGTTTTCTGAGATTGGCTTACTTCACTTAGCATGATATTCTCCAACTCCATCCATTTACCTGCAAATGCCATAATTTTATTCTCTCTTATTGCTGAGTAATATTCCATTGTG